>JAWZYV010015106.1:0-62226 GCA_038373885.1 Cheiracanthium punctorium | reverse complement strand
AAAACAGAATAGATCAAAAATATTCTTTTATAATAACCCTAACAACTACTAAAACGTTGACAATAATAGAACAAACGGATAGACTGAAGAAAATGGACTTCTAACCTCAAATAAATCAAAAATACATCGCTCCTATATAGTTACGCTGATCCCTGACTCTGTCACAATTCCAGTTCAACCACTCAAAATAAAACTTTTACCATCCAAACAGATTAAAAATGGATTGTCTAATAACTTAAAATTTACACGGTTCGTTGGTGCGATCAGCCTGAAAATTATCATAATTATGTAAAAAAACAAAACAAAAAAAAGAAAGAAAAAGAAGAAAGAAAAAAATCTGATAATCCACCCGCTCCCTGATTTTTAAGCTTTTTTTTTGTATTTTTAGCTCTAGAGAATAAAAAAAGCTTATCATTTGAGTGTCAGAATGATCTATTGCAAGTGACATTGACGTTACATTGAAGTCACGGTTATCAGGCTTTGGAGGAAAAATTAAAATTCTAATTCGCTTAAGATAGCTTTTCTAAATTACTACTCAGTTTAACTTTTTTTCAAAAATAAAACGGTTTTCTATGCATTAAGCATGGATATAGGAGAGGATGTTGATACCAAACGAAATGTTTCGAATACGAAATGTTTCTGCAGATTATACAATTCGAATTTCGATGTATAATAAAAATTGAATATGAAGTTATTTGATTTTAAGTGGGTAAATATTAAATATTCTGAGTGTAGACATTCTATCGCCCGCTGTAATTGTCTCCACAAAGGGCTTTATCCTTTAGTTTAATGACAGTACAGAACACAAAACACAGTCTAATCCACGTCTAAATAAAAATTGAAAATTTATTAGAAAAATCTTAGTAACCAGATTTCAGCCTCCCAATTTACTGCTTCCACATATGGACAACTCCCAGCCTGCGGCCGGATGGGGCCCGCCATGGCTTTTGGACCAGCCCTCAGAAGAAGTCAAAACCCTGTATAAAACCTATATAAAACATTCAAACTTCCATATAAATCCGAATAATACAGCCCGCGATGTCGGTAACATTCTGAAGTCAGGCCCAGGAGGCCACTATCGTAAAGTTCTGCCCGCAACTTTTAAAAAGTTGTCCATACGATGATAAAATGAGTTGAAATCATCAACTGCAGTGAATGAAAACTAAACTGATGGCTGACCATCTGCAAGATTAATTTGAATATCGGCTGCGAGCCCAATTTAGGAATCGATCGTACCATTTTTTCATCGGAGTTTCGAACAACGTTTCATTATAAAGGGTTGACTCATTAAAAAAAAATCGTCAGGGTAACTACATTTAAATATTTATCGTCAACTTGGCGGAATAAGGCAGTTAAAATAGAATTCAACCTAGTGTCGTTATTTAAAAAAAAAAAAAATGGAATTTTCATGTTACGTCACAGGATCTTTTTCCTTACTGTGAATGGCTGAAAAGGGTGTCATTTTCATTTAAATTATTCGGCTAAGCTGAAACTTTTATGCACTTTTGAAATTCGCATCATATGGATCAATGAAATACATGAAAAATCTTTATTGTTTTAGTATATACGTGAAAATACATTTAGCTTTACGTTAGTTACAAAAGGATAATTGTAATAAATTCAGGCAATTTTTCACATAAGATTTACGAATAGTTTTGTATTAATAACCACGAATTAAGAATAATTAAATTACTTACGTATATTACATAGGGTGCTTGCGGGGATGGCAACGAAGACTCTTTTCTCTTTTTCTTTCACTGGTTGCCAGGACGATATTTTGAAATAAAAATAACTTTTTAATTCTAAACAAATTTATGTAGCTGAATGGTGTAATATAGATATATTACACCACAAATAAATATTACTAAAATATTTATTTGTCTGTGTACTGAATATCAAGTTCCATTTATTTTGTTTCTTTGCGAAATTAATTTTTACTGTTATATATCGATGGCGTGTATTTTTTAATCAGCCCCAAACTTATTGGAGCGTCCCTTTTAGAAAGATTGCATCAAGTGTGTTTTTCAAACGCTCAATAGATGGCGCTACCGTCCAAAAATTTTAAATTTTAAATTTTGAGCGTTTTAAGAGTTTTTTCAATTAATTGACCTAGCTCAATCGTTTCAGGGGCCCAAAAAACCCCCAGGTACGAAATTTAAAAAGAATCCTTAGAGCAGTTTTCGAGATCGTTCGGACACACACACACACACAAACATTCCTCGTTTAATATAAGAGCGGATACTAAAGTGTTTTTGAATTTAAATGTGTAAAGGTTTTGTGAAGTAATTTTGAATTTTTCATGATTTGATAATGTATACTTTTTTTGCTGCGATCACGGTGCATGAGAGGGGGCCGCTTGCTAGCCTCCCGCGCGTTTGGTTTCCCCTCTCCGGCGTTCGCGGAAGTTCGGCGGCGACTTCGCTCGCCGCGTGACGTCACTTTTTCTCCCGCGGTTCTTCTTTATCATGAGCCGTGATCGCCGCAGCATATCTCCATAGTAACATAGACATTTTGTTTCTGATTGGCTGGTCAGAACTTTGTTTTATGCAAATTAACTATTGCACGTGTGAATTGTAATGTAATGTACGTATACAATGTGTTTCTTTTGCCTGCAACATTACTCTTCTGTCTTCTGTGTATGCTAGTCCTGCAAGACGCTCAGCGAGCGTGAATGTATTTAAACTTTACGATGTTTCTTTTAATTAAAGAATTTCTAGTTTTCTAATGATGTCTCATCATTTCAAGTGTTAAATAACCACTGCTGGTAAAATGAGAGTAATTTCTGCTAAGAGATAAGAACTTAAATAATGATAGATGAATTAAAAATCCAGGTTTGTTTACATGTAATGTTCGCAATGGGTTTAATTTATTTATAAATATTTTATGAGGCTCTAATTATTTAATAACTATCTTCTCGAGGAATCGATAATCCGTGTAAAATACTATCTTGAAATTCTTCAGGAGTCATACTTCCTAATGCAACGATTTCAAATAAATCCCGCATGTTTGTTTATTTCTGACGGATTCTCCTTTTAAGTGCAAGAACGACCTTGAGAACGTACACCATATGAAAAAAAGAACACTATCAGTTGTCTTGGAAACGCTCTTCATCCCCCCCCCCACTTACACACCACACCTCACACAGGACGAAAGGGGGGAAATTTGCTGTTTCTTCTATCACGGAAGGGAATTTTAACCTGTGATGTTTTCAGAAAAAAAAAAAATCACATAAAAAAATCATATAAAAAATAAACATTTTTGCACGGTTCAAAATTTAATAGAGGGAGAAATAAATGTTTTATCAGCTGTAAAAAGATGGAAAATTTTTGCCCATTAGGTTTTTCGATGCGACAGTTTAAAAATAGCATATTTTTAAAAGCAGTACATTTTCTTCGAAACAGGATTTCCTTTAAAAAAAATTCCCCAAAATCGGCAAATGTAAGTACGATTTTGTAACGAATTGTATTTGAAAAAGAAAACTCTGTAGTTTCCGATGATAAAAAAAATATAGTATTCGGACAGAAATTTAGCTCGCGATAACGTAAAATGCGAGAAAAATGCCCCAAAACCTTACAAAACATAAAATAACTCAAACTATTAATCCGATTAATTTCATTTTTACGGCATTAGCTTTCTCTTGTCCTATTTAGTCAGTGTGCCAAATTTGGTCCAGATTCGTCGAACGGCCTGAAAGCATATAGCGAACAAACAAACGTCCCTCTTTTATATATATATATATATATATACAGTGTTTTCACTACAGCGCGAGAAAACGAGAATCACGCATTTTTTTCTCTTTCTCGCATTAAAGAATTATTACTGCGAGAAATTCGTGCACCCTACAAATCGGTTTCTTGCTGCGCAAAATTCTCGCAGTATAAAAATAATTAAAATTCATAAATAACCTGATTTTGGATGTTTACTCGAAGCAAAATTAAGTATCCATTACATCCATCTTACCCACGGGGTATTTACCCAACTCACATCCATAGTGAGAAATTCTCACCTATTTTTTTTTAAAATCTCACTCAGTTTTGGGGGGGAGGGTGAAAAATTCTCACCCATTTTTTTCCCATAGTGAAATATATATATATAAACTGTTTAGTATTTAGAGGTGACTTCAGAGCGTAATGTAATTCTTATGAGTTTCGCTGCAAAAGAACTGTGTGATATAATGCATAAAGGTAGCTTATAATACACAACAATAGTGTAGCTTTTTGTCAATGTAAAAAAGTTACAGAATCGGTTCAGTATTTACTTGTTTATTGGTACACATTTTCAGAGTTCAGTACTGAGATGCCATAGAGCGTAATCCAATTCTTATAAGTCTCCCTGAAAAAGAAATATTTATGAAATATCCATAAAAGGTAGCCTATTTCAGGCATGGTGTAGCATTCTCTTAGGGAAGAAATTTTTAGAACCTATATAGTACTTCCAGTGATCTCCATAGAACGTAATGTATTAGAATTATTTTCAGGGTACCTGTCAAAGAACTATTTATGCTATATGCATGAAAGGTAGACTGTATGTTAATCCAGACATAAGCTATTTTCCCTCAAAATTTTACTCAAATCCGTCCTGCTCTTTTTCGCGTGAGAGTCAAAAACATCCAAACATACGAACTTTTACATTTATCATATTAACAGAATGACTTACAATAAAGAGACATAATTTTTAAAATCAACGCAATAAAATACGGCATAATAATGCTTTTTAAAAATTTGTCAATAATATACTTTGGTAAAATAGACTATACCTTTATTAAAAATGACTTTCAACAAAGGGACGTAACAGTTAGACACAATGCAAGAATACATGATATAGCAATGCTCTTTAAGAAAGTGTGTTAATAATAAACTTTGGAGCAGTGGACTAAACATTTATTTAAAATGACTTTCAACAAAAGCACGTAATTGTAAGAATCAATGAAAAAATATTCGGTATAACAATGCTCTTTAAGAATGTGTGTCAATAATATACTTTGGACTAAAACTTTATTAAAAAAGACTTTCAACAAAGTGACGTAATTGTTGGAAATAAGGCAAAAATACATGATATAAAAATACTTTTTAAAAATGTGTGTCGATAATACACTCTGAAACAGAGGACTAAATCTTTATTTCAAATCACTTTCAACAAAGGGGCGTAATTGTTGGCGATAATGCAAAAATACGCCGTATAACAATGCTCTTTTAAAATGTGTGTCAATAATATACTTCGAAACAGTGGACTTAACCTTTATATAAAATGAATTTCAACAATTGTCGAAAATAATGCATAAATATATCGAATAACTATGCTCTTTAAGACTGTGTCTCAGTAATATACTTTTAAACAGTGGACTAAACCTTTATTATAAATGGCTTTCAACAAAGGGACGAAACTGTTGAAAATAATGCAAAAATATACTGTACAACAATGCTCTTTAAGAATGTGTTGCAGTAATATACGTTCAAACAGTAGACTAAAGCTTTATTTCAAATGAATTTCAACAAAGGGACGGAATTGTTGCAAATCAGGCAAAAATACACGACATAACAATGCTCTTTAAAAATGTGGTTCAATAATATACTTTGAAACAGAGGACTAAACCTTTATTTAAAATGATTTTCAGCAACGATACGTAATTGTTGGAAATAATGCAAAAGTACACTATATAACAATGCTGTTTAGGAATGTGTGTAAATAATATGCTTTGAAACAGTGAACTAAATCTTTATTAAGAATTTGATGTGGACAACACAAGACTTCCTTGTACGTCTATTACATCAAAAATATTTTTGGCGCACTTCATCTAAACTTATTTTGTTTGAAAGAGATAAAATACTGCAGCAATAGTAAGGTTTAGCCGTTTTTCGGCAAAACTCGCCAAGGTCGACGACAAATGGCGAGATTTTGGGCAAGGACTAAACACTGAATATCGCCAAATTTTTCTATACTTCTCGAAAAACCGCCAAGGACGATTAGAAATGGCGAAATTTTGGTCATGACCAAATGACTGACTGTCGCCAAATTTGGTGATATTTCGGCAAATTTCGCCAAGGTCGACGATAAATATCGGGATTTTGGCCATGGACCAAACAATGACGCCGAGCTTGGTGAGTCAGCGTAATTCTTGAGGAGGCACGTCGGACCATTACCTATTAATTATATGGTAGAACGGTATTGTGCTTGAAGTGGATGAATGTCCCTAAAATTGCAATTGACCGTAATTGGTTGGAAATATTTGAGTGTTCCTGTAGCAGAACTGTAAATGATAAACTGTAACGTAGACAGACGATAAACAGAGAACTGTAAAGAGACTTTTTTCGATGGATAAATTCATTTTGTAACCCTTAAATGCATATATCCCTTCTGAATCGTTTGAAGTAGCCTAATACCTCTAAAATACGCTTTAATGAATTCCTGTCCATAGAGCGTAATGTATTTAAAATATTTTGGTCGGCCCTGTGGATAAACTACTAGTCGAATGGAACCGAAAGGCGAAGTGCACAACTAGATGTTGTAACAATCCTAAATATAAAGTTTCAACATTCTACGACCAATAGTTTTTGAGATATGCGAGTTTAATGAATTTCGGCCCATAAAGCGTAATATAATTCAAATATTTTGGACGGCCCTGCAGATAAAACATCCTGTCAAATGGGACCAAAAGGAGAGGAACACAACTAGATGTTACAACAATCCTAAATATAAAGTTTCAACATTCTACGTCTAATAGTTTTTGAGATATGTAAGTTTGATGAATTTCGGCGTATAGACATAGAGCGTAATATATTTCGAAACTTTTGGGCGGTCATGTAGGTAAACTATCCAATCGAATCGGACCAAAACCGAAAGTGCCAAACTACGCGTTACAACAATGCTAAATATACAATTTGAATATTCTACGACCAATAGTTTTTGAGATATGCGGGTAAGATACGTACGCACGAACAAACGTACGTACTTACAGATGACATGGAAAACTCGTCGAAATAGACTCGCCGTTGTTGAAAATAGGTTGTGGACTCATTTATATGATCGTGCATGTTAGCGTACGATGAGATGCATGGAAAAAATTCTTAACATTAAATTTAGAGGCAGTAAAAATCGGTTTTTCCGTCAAAATTTGGCTCCCTAAATTTTTCGGAATCGCATTACTTCCTTATACTCTGTACAAGGAAGTAAAAATGGCTTTCAACAAAGGGACGTAATTGTTGGAAATAATGCAGATACACACAGTATAACAATGCTGTTTAAGAATGTGCGTCAATAATATGCTTTCAAACAGGGAACTAAACCCTTTTAAAAATGACTTTCAACAAAGGGTAGTAATTGCTAGAAATAACGCAAAATAACACGGTATAACAATGCTCTATAAGAATGTGTCTCAATAATATACTTTCAAACAGTGGACTAAACCTTTATTTTAAAATAAGTTTCAACAAAGAAACGTAGTTACTGAAACTATTTCAAAAATACTTGTATGATAATGCTCTTTGAGAATGTGTGTCAATAATATACTTTGGAACAGTGAACTAAACCTTTAACAAAAATGATTTTCAACAAAAGGACGTATTGTTGAAAATAATTCAAAAATACACTGTATATAATGCTCTTTGAGAATGTGCGTCAATCACATGATTTGAAAGAGTTAGCTAAACCTTTAACAAAAGCGACTTTCAACAAAAGGGACGTAATTGTTGTAAATAATGCTGAAATACGCGGTATAGCAATGCTCTTTAAAAATGTGTGTCAATAATATACTTTGAAACTGAACTAAACCTTTATTTAAAATAACTATCAGCAATGGTACGTAATTGTCAGAAATAATGCAGAAATACACGGTATAACAATGCTGTTTAAGAATGTGTCAACAATATGCTTTGAAACAGTGAACTAAACCTTTATTAAAAATGACATTCAACAAAGGGACGTAATTTTTGGAAATAGCGCAAAAATGCACGGTATAAGAATGTTCTATAAGAATGTGTGTAAATAATATGCTTTGAAACAGTGAAATAAACCTTTATTAAAAATCTGATGTGGACAACACATGATTTTCTTGTACGTCTATTACATCAAACATATTTTCGGCGCACTTCATCTAAACTTATTTTGTTTGGAAGAGATAAAATACTGCAGTAATGGTAAGGTTTAGTGGTTTTTCAGCAAAACTCGTCAAGGTCGACGACAAATGGCGAGATTTTGGGCAAGGACTAAACAATGTCTGAATATCGCCAAATTTGGCGATACTTCGCGAAAACTCGCCAAGGACGATTACAAATGGCGAAATTTTGGCCATGACCAAATGAGTGACTGTCGCCAAATTTGGTGATATTTCGACAAAACGCGCAAAGATCGACGATAAATGGCGAGATTTTGGCCATGGATTAAACAATGAGGCGAGTTTTAACGTAGGGTTGGCGAGTTTTAGCGTAATTCTTGAGGGATGCAAGTGACCGTTATTGGACAATTACCTTTTAATTATGTTGTAGGACGGTATTGTGCTTGAAGTGGATGAATGTCCCTAAAATTGCCATTGACAGTAATGTATTGGAAATATTTGAGTGATCCTGTAGCAGAACTGTAAATAATAAAGATACTTTTTTCGATGGAGAAATTCATTTTGTAACTCTTAAATGCATATATCACTTTATGAGTCGTTTTAATACCTCTAAAATACGCTTTAATGAATTACTGTTCATAGAGTGTAATGCATTTAAAATATTTTGGGCGGCCTTGTAGATAAACTATCCAGTCGAATGGAACCGAAAGGGTTGTTGCACAACTAGATGTTATAACAATCCTAAATATCACGGAGAACGACAGTTCTACGAGTGACGCAGCCAGCCCAACAACAACCAATCAACCAACTGAAAAACATCACGGCACTATATTGACTGCTAACTTTTCCTATTTCGAACTTGTTTCTTCTGGATCTCGGAATCCGCTCTAACGAATTTTTTTCAATTAATATATGATTTTAATCGGTGCCAAATACGATGTGTGACTTCACCGTTTAAGCTAGGAAAACAGGTCGCTGTTGTTGAAAATAGGTTGCGGACTCATTTATATGATAGCGCATACTAGCGTAGGATGAGATGAATGGAAAAAATTCTTAACATCAAATTTAGAGGTAGTCAAAATCATTTTTTCCGTCGAAAATTGGCCCCCAAAATTTTTCGGAATCACATTACTTCTTTATACTCCGTACAAGGAAGTAAAAATGGCTTTCAACAAAGTGACGTAATTGTTGGAAATAATGCAGAAATACACGGTATAACAATGTGTTAAAATGTGAGGTGTGAAGGTTAATTAATTTTTTTTTGATTTGAGAAATTTTATGACATTTGTGAGTTTCAAAATCTAATAGTTAGAGGTATTAGCACACTAAAGGCCAATGGTTGTACAAGAGCAAATTATTTGAAGACAAGAATAAATTGGAGAAAGACTTACAAGTGTGGGAAAGCTCCAGCCAATCTGTGGCACCCAGGCTTAACCTATCCACACACAATTCTTGAAATTTTCCCAAGTCCAAGAATCTGAAATACAATTCTCACTATTTTAGTACAAACGCGTTGTTAGAGAGTCAATCACCTGAAACCACCAGCATAGCCATCGGAAGTCAGCTAAAAGAAGGCAAGGAGTCTGACTGAGACAAAAAGGGGAATTCATAGATTTTCAATTCAAAGATTTTTATTAAGAGAGATTATGATGTTTCGAAATAACTAAAAGGATCTTTTTCTTGATTAAATACAAACATTTACCGAGATGAGTAACAGAGTTTAAGCTTTCGTTGCAATCTCAGAAATTAGTTTAAAAACACTATGAGCACAAATTTAAGATAATTCATATTAATATTGATGTTGATCACACACAAAATCAAGGGATAATATAGCTTCAAGAAGCACATTGATTAAGACCTCAATTATACATTTTCAAAAACTAAGCTTCAACTTCGAACAGTAAATATACACTGAAATGAAATACCAACTGGAATTTTGCTTTCAACTGTCATATTAATCAACTTATTTTTACTCTTAAACAAATACATGTGAAATTTCTTTAATTTTTTAGTGACCAAAAGCTAGAATTTCAGTTGGCATGTCATCAAGAAGATTTCTCTTGAAAATATTTTGTTCATATTATCATTTTAATTAAAAAAATTCTGATTTTCAGAAATTACACTTATTTAACCTTGTAACAGGTGTTCCCCACCTGAGCAGCCAAACTCCAGGACTGCAGCGGCAAAATAAAAGCAGTGACGCTTCCGCCAGGGAATCGTTGGAGTTCGTAGAGGGGTAGCGAGGCTAAGATGGAGTGAGCTATGGCTGTTGTTCTTTTTATGTGTAATCCGTGCAGTGTTTGTTTTTTTTAATAAAATGTTTTTGTGTAAGTGAGATGCGAGTCTCTTCTGTCATTTTGGGAGTTCGTGTCGTCTTACAATTTGGCGCCCAACGTAAAAGGCCGTGGAATGGATATAACGTTTGGATTTAGCTGGATGAAATAGAACGTTGTTTTCGTTTTCGTCTGCTGTTAAATGAGTTAAGTACTCTAAAGTTATTTTGTAAATAGTATCTATTTGTATATTTTAATATGTTTTGGCAATCCTTTTGCCTGATTATGTTTTTAAGAACAATTTCGTTTGGATTTTGTGTTTTGTATGTGCATAGAAATTTGTTGGCGGTTTCCCGCCCAAACTGGCTGTAGAGGTAAATAGCGTATAAAAGAATGTTTAACTAGTATTTTGGGTATAATTTGGTGCATAAAGCGAAAATAATATTCTAAATCATATTTTGGCAAAACCGTTGCCTGGCGGATATAGTTGGCAAATCTGCTTGCTTGAAAAGTTTTAAAACAAACAAAAATGGTTCTAACTGACTGTGAATAGAGAAAAGTCACCCAGACTTTTGATAGAATATTGATTTCTGAAACAAAACTCTGTGTAGAGTTGTGTGCACTAAAATTGTTGGAATGCCCATAAAAGTGGAAATTTATGCTAGTTAAACTGAAATATATGTTCTATTGATGTGATAGCTAGTTATGTTGTGATAGCTAGTTATGTTCTTGTATATGTATATATCGGATTTTGCAGTTTGATGTTTTGTTTTAGTAGTGATGAATAGCATTAATTTGGTTTGATGAGTAAGATTAGTTTTGATTTTGTAAAAATAGTTTTGTTTCATTTTGTTCAGAAAAATGGTATTGTTTTGAATTTGCTTATGATTAATTTTGGTTTAATTCTAATTTGATGAAAATTTGAAATTGGCAGAATTGTATTTTTGGTTTGTTGTTGCTTAGTAGTAAGTAGTTGTATTGGTGGCCCTAATCAATTAAATTGTTGCATTTTAGTTACTATTTTGAGAGTTATGGATAATTCTTGTTTAAGCGAAGTTCAGGTCTAATGGCATCGGTGTGAATGTCGCTCAGGTTAGGTTTTGTTTCTGCTCACTCCTGAGAAAGCCTGAAAATTAAATTATCTAAGCCTTTCTGTCAGTAAATATAAAAAACCGTAACTCAAGAAATTCTATTTGTGCTCCTGTGATACAATGTCTTACCTCGGAAAAGGCCGAAAAGATGACCTACGACTCCTCGCCCTAGAACTGGGTTTGGAGGAGGTGGAAAACCTTAAAGTGCCCCAATTAAAGAAACTGATAAAGAATTGATGACGATTCAAAAGAATATGATGAAGAATTAACAAAAAACATGTTGACATCCATCATTGAGGAGCGCGTAAGAAGAGAAAAGTTAGCTGATACGGAGTTGGTGGAAAGGAGAGAGGAAGAGAAAAAAGCCAGAGAACAAACTTTTGAGCTAGAAAAGCTGAGACTGGAACTTGAGATTCAAAAATCCTCCCAGTCAAACCTTGCATCTACCACTTCTTCAGCTCTTGAGCCGGAACAGCCCAAGGTGGATCTGAAGGGGATCTTACCCAAGTTTGATCCAAAAGAAGATGACATGGCGCTATACCTAAGTTTATTTGAACGGCAGTTAACATTTTTGAAGGTTCCGGAGACTACCTGGGTCCCCTACCTGATTGGTTCCCTCCCGCCGGAAGTCGGCAGAATGGTCGTTCGGGAACCTGAGGAAGAATGCAAAGACTACCAGAAGGTCAAGGGCCTACTTCTTAAGCGTTTCAAACTCTCTGCTGAAAGGTTTCGACAGCTATTCTCATCTCATCGCAAGAATCCCACCTGCACCTGGCGAGACTTCTACTTCGAATTAGATGGCTACTTAGATGGTTGGTTAACAGAATTAGACATCACCACCTTCGACAAACTTAGAGACCTTGTCCTCACAGACCAAATAAAACGACGAGTTCCCCCTGAAGTGAAAGAACATTTTCTCGACTCTTGGCCCGATCTGAACACTCCCTTAGAACTTGTGGAAAAGCTTGATGCTTACGATAACATCAGACTGAGCCACAAAAAATACAACGCCCCACTAATGCAAAAGAAACCTTACCCCGCCAAAGAGGAAACTTCAAGAAATGCTCTAAACAAGAAACCAGGCAATCAACTGCCTAAATCCGAAAAACTCAACGCTGGTGAAAAACAGGAGCGTCCAGCTCTGACTTGTTATGGTTGCGGTAAGCCTGGAGTTGTCAGAGCTAAGTGTCCAGTTTGCACTCCAACGCCAAACCTTGCCTCCGCCAACTTTGGACACTTCAACCTCCAGAGCCTGTCCGCCTCGGAACCCACCGCATGCCTGCTGGTTACCATAAATGGAGTAGTAGGCACCACCTGCCCAGACAGTGGAGCAAGCCACACAGTAGCTAGTGAAGGACTATACAAGATCCTGAGGAATCAAGGGTTCCAGTTTCAAAAGTCCAGTCTACGGATGACTCTTGCTGATGGTAGCCAGACTGACAAAGACGTATACACTACAAGAGTGACAATACAACTCGAAGGACGTACTTTCAAGATGAATCTTATTGTTCTCCCAGAGGCTAAAGGAAATCGTACCCTACTCGGGACAGACTTCTTGAAGAAAGCTAAAGTGGTGTTAAACTTAGGAGACCAAAATTGGTATTACAGGGACAACCCAAGAAATCGGTTTCCCTTCGTCGAAGGCTACAAAATACCTCCTTTGGCAGAGGAACGAGACGACACTGGTCTCAAAGAAAACGTCAATATGGCCCCAAAACAAGAGGTCATTGCGGTTGCAGAAGAAGACGTCACCCATACCCCAAAGTGTGACTTCAAACTCCGTGCAGATGAAGGTGAACAACTGACAGAGGGTCAAAAGAAACAACTTGATGCTCTATTGATAGAACATGAAGATACGTTCCGGCCGGGGGGAGAGCCGACTCCCTTTATAGAACATAGGATCGAGACAGGAAATGCCCCTCCCGTGGCTACTATTCCTTACCGACTATCTCCTGCCAGGAGAGAAGTTCTTAAGAAGGAAATCGATGCCTTGCTTGCGGCAGGAACCATAGAAGAGTGTGATTCTCCGTACGCAGCACCTGTAGTCTTGATCCCGAAACCAAATGGAGAGTTTAGATTATCTGTAGACTATCGCAAGTTAAACTCTATCACGAAGCCTGACCCATATCCATTGCCACGCATGGATGATTTGTTGCATAAAGCCAAACAGACTGCCTATATGTCAACTATAGATTTGAAATCGGGGTACCATCAAGTACAAATGTATCCTCCGGACAAGGATAAAACGGCTTTTGTCTGCCAGTATGGGGTCTACCGGTTCACCAGGATGCCTTTTGGCTTGAAGACAGCGCCAGCGACCTTCCAGCGGTTAATGGATCTTTTCAGAAATGGTCTGAAGGTCAATACGCTTGTATACCTGGATGACATCATCGTGTTGTCTTCGACCTTCGAGGAACACATAGAGGACTTACGGCATGTTTTTGAGAGACTCCAAAAGTTTAAGTTACATGCAAACCGTGCTAATTGCCACTTTGCTTGCCATAAAGTTAAGTATTTAGGACATTTCATTACAAGCAAAGGAATAGAAGTGGACCCGGCTAAAGTGGAGGCAATTGCCCGAATTCCTCCCCCGAAGTCCGTAAAGCAGGTTCAAAGTTTCCTACAGACCTGTAGTTGGTACCGCAGATTCATTCCCCAGTTCGCAGACCTCTCGAGACCTTTGAGTCAATTGACCAGGAAGCGAGCCACGTGGAAGTGGGGGGAGGATGAACAACAGGCCTTTGAAACCCTGAAAAGGAAGTTGATCCCACCGCCAGTGTTGAGTCAAGTGGACGAATCAAAGCCTTTTGTCATAAGGGCGGATGCATCTGGCTACGCTCTGGGAGCTGTCCTTACCCAAGGACAAGGTCCAGAGGAACACCCGCTCGAATATGCCAGCCGACTTCTACTACCAGCTGAAAAGAACTATTCCACAACGGAAAGAGAGGCCCTAGCAGTTGTTTGGGCATTAGAGAAATTCAGGGGATACGTGGAAGAAGCAGAGATCCCGGTGATTACTGACCACCTGCCCTTGAAATGGTTATTAAGTCTAAAATCGCCAACCGGCCGATTAGCAAGATGGGCCCTACAGATTCAGTCGTACAACTTGAAAGTCGACTACTTGCCAGGAAAAGCCAACGTTATTGCAGACTTGCTATCGCATCCTGCATGTGAACACAAGGAGCCATCGGGTGAGATTTGTGCGGTTGCCATTGACCTCCCAGTCCGGAAGCCAAGTGACATCCGGGAGCAGCAACTCAAGGATCCAGATCTGAAAAAGATAATAGACTGTTTCGAGAGTAACACCACAGATGAAAATTATGCCAACTGGACACAGCGGGGATATTTGATGTCCCAGGGAATCCTTTACAGGTATGCTCCAGACTCGGAAGCCGAGGAGGCTCAACTAGTCGTCCCTATCCATGAACGAACGAGAGTGCTAAAGGAGTACCACGATTCCCCAACTGCCGGCCACTACGGAGCCGAGGGCACGTTCTACAAAGTGGCCTTGCGATATTACTTCCCTGGAATGCGGAAGTTTATTACCGATTACGTCAAAAATTGTGCCGAGTGTAGCAGATTTAAGCCAAGCAATCAGAAACTTGCAGGTTTATTGAGAACTCCCGCTTATGCCCAACGCTTCGAAACACTCGCTATAGATCTCTTTGGTCCCTTACCAGAGACTGCAGATGGAAAGAAGTGGATTTTCATCGTAGAAGATACGTCGACAAAATGGGTAGAACTTTTTGCTCTGAAAGAGGCGACGGCGAAAGAATGTGCCATAACTTTGTTTGAAGAGATTTTCCTGAGGTATGGATTAGCCAGACGTGTCATAAGTGATAATGGCCCACAATTCACAAGTGCTGTCCTACAGCAACTGTGTTACCTACTCGAAGTGTCCCAAGTCTTTACACCCAAAACCAAATCTAAACCAAATCTAAACCCCCATCTAAACCAAAACTAGCAATACTTGTTGGTGAGGATCATACGTCATGGTCAGATAAACTTGCGACTATCCGTTTTGCAATGAATACGTCGAAGTGTGATACAACAAATCACACAGCTGCATTTCTCCAATTCGGAAGAGAATTACGAACAATTGATGACGTGCAACATGATGTAAGAGCGGTGATTGACAACGATAATTTCATAGCTGAAATTACACCTTATCTGAAGAAATTCGCCCGGATCTCAACCGAGATCAAAGATCTTGTAGAAAAGAAGCAAGACCAGCACAAAAAGTATGCCGATGAGAGTAGAAGAAGGGCACATAGGTATGAGCCAGGTGATAAAGTATGGGTAAATTTACATCGTTTAAGCAATAAAGCGAAAAAGAAAACAGCTAAGTTTCAACCCTGTAGGGATGGCCCCTATATTGTGATTACCCAACGCTCCCCTACAACCTATGAAGTTGCTAACCCGGAAGCGCCGGATATCCTGCTTGGCACATACCACACTTCTGCTCTCACCCCTTTCAATGAAACTCCTCTTTCTGATGTTGTGCCTGTCGCCCCCCTAAGGAAGAGGGGACGACCTCCCAAGAGTAGCCCTCCAAAGACTGTTCGTCGAAGTGCCAAAAGAGAGACTCAGTTACCATCCAGCTCTTCTGGCCACTCGCCGGGACGTCATCGTGGCCAGGGGGGGAGTCTGTAACAGGTGTTCCCCACCTGAGCAGCCAAACTCCAGGACTACAGCGGCAAAATAAAAGCAGTGACGCTTCCGCCAGGGAATCGTTGGAGTTCGTAGAGGGGTAGCGAGGCTAAGATGGAGTGAGCTATGGCTGTTGTTCTTTTTATGTGTAATCCGTGCAGTGTTTGTTTTTTTTAATAAAATGTTTTTGTGTAAGTGAGATGCGAGTTTCTTCTGTCATTTTGGGAGTTCGTGTCGTCTTACAACCTTTAATTTACTCACACAGAGAAATCATCACTTTACTTCAATCGCATAGTTATACAAATCTGTATAAAATAAGAATTTTTCCTTTTTATATAAAAATCACTAAATTTGGAGTTTATATTTACCAATCTCGCATTCCTTGTCTGCTGATGTTAAGCAAACAAATTTTGCAGTAACTTGATTTCAGAAATCGTCCCTTTCAATTTTGCACAGTAATGCATTAATCGCAGTTTTTCCAGTTTATGGTTCACCTTCGGAATAACACCTTTTTTGACGCCCGAATACACACGCACACACACACACACACACACAAAACTTCTTGTAAACACAGTTCGATTTTTATAATGTCGAGGGCGAAGAAGTGACACTACACACCAACTGGACATCTGAATACACGAAATATTTTTCTTGTTAAGCACATTTCGATTTTTATAATGTTGAGGGCGAAGAAGTGACGCTACACACCAACTGGACGTCTGCATACACGAAATAATTTTCTTGATAAGCACATTTCGATTTTTATAATGTTGAGGTCGAAGAAGTATTGGACTCCTTTCAGAAAAATAAACTACCACTTTGTGCAAATACTACATATCAATTCACAGTATATACAACTAATTTAAACAATGGATCTTCCAAATGCTGTTAAAGGAAATGCATATGAAACTTAAAAGTCAGAAAATTTATCTTACAAAAGCACCAACAATCTGCAAAAATGGCGTTGCCGTCAAAACGCAGACTGAAGGGCCCCCGAACACGCGTACTACACCGAAGATTTTTTTATTCGAACTGAATTATAGCGTCTGTTCAACGGTTTAGTTTTAAAAGATGTTGCCATTGCGAGTCGAAAGAAAAAAAAAAAGCTACTTTCACCTTGAGTTCTTCCGCGTGAAGTAAGCGGGGAGAAAAACTGGTTTCGCTCTGTGACGTATCTATTGCTATGAGAGGCGAGGAAAGGGAAGAGTCGCCTGAATTTATCTTGACTCGTGTGGCAATTGTAGGCTGTTGTTTACAAACATTGGCAGATCTGCGTTAATGTTTTTGGAAATCGTGAGGCAGTCTGGATGTATGCTGTTTAAGAATGTGTGTCAATAAAATGCTTTGAAACAGAGAACTAAACTTTTTTAAAAATGACTTTAAACAAAGGGTATAACTGCTAGAAATAACGCAAAAAAAAAAAAACACGGTATAACAATGCTCTATAAGAATGTGTCTCAAAATATACATTCATACAGTGGACTAAATCTTTATTTAAAATAACTTTCAACAAAGGGACGTAGTTGTTGGAATTATTGCAAAAATACATGGTATAACAATGCTCTTTGAGAATGTGTGTCAATAATATACTTTGAAACAGTGATCTAATCTTTTAACGAAAATTACTTTCAAGAAAGGGACGTAAATGTTGGAAATAATTAAAAAATACACTGTATAGCAATGCTCTTTGAAAATGTGTGTCAATAAAACACTGAAACAGTGAACTAAACCTTTAACAAAAATGACTTTCAACAAAGGGACCTAATTGTTGTAAATAATAAATGCAAAAATACATGGTATAACAAAGAATGCGTGTCAATCATATGATTTGAAACTTTGAAATAAACCTTTATTTAAAATGGCTTACAACAAAGGGACGTAATTGTCAGAAATAATGCAGAAATATACGGTATAGCAATGCTGTTTAAGAATGTGTCAACAATATCCTTTGAAACAGTGAACTGTATCTTTATTAAAAATGGCATTCAACAAAGAAACGTAATTGTTTTAAATAAGGCATAAATACACGTTACAACAATGCTCTTTAGAATGTGTGTCAATAATATACTTTGAAACAGTGGACTAAACCTTTATTATAAATGGCTTTAAACAAAGTGACGAAATTGTTGGAAATTATGAAAGAATACACTGTATAACAATGCACTTTCACAATGTGTGCCAATAATATGCTTTGAAACAATGAAATAAACCTTTAATAAAATTGACGTTCATCAAAGGGAAGTAATTGCTGGAAAAAAGGCAAAAGTACACGTTATAACAATGCTCTTTAAAAATGTGCGTCAATAATATACTTTGAAACAGAGCACTAAACCTTCATTAAAATGGCTTTCAACAAAGGTACGTAATTGTTGCAAATAATGCAGAAGTACACGGTATAAGAGTGTTGTTTAAGAATTTGTGTCAATAATATGCTATCAAAGACTGAACTGAAGCTTTATTACAAATGTCTTAAATTAAAGGGGCGTAATTGTTCGAAATAATGCAATACTACATGGTCTAACAACGCTCTTTGAGAATGTGTGTCAATGATATACTTTGAAACAGTGAACTAAACCTTTAACAAAAGTGACTTTCAACAAAGGTACGTAATACTAGGAAATAATGGAGAAATACACGATATAACAATACTCTTTAAAAATGTGCGTCAATAATATACTCTGAAACAGAAGACTAAACCTTTATTAAAAGCGGCTTTCAACAAAGGGACGTAATTGTTGGAAATAATGCAAAAATAGGAGGTATAAAAATGATCTTTAAGAGTGTATGTCAATATTATACTTTGAAACTGGGGTAAACCTTTATTTAAAATAACTGTCAACAAAGGTACGTAATTGTCGGAAATATTGCTGAAATACGCGGTATAACAATGCTGTTTAAGAATGCGTGAACAATATACTTTGAAAGTGAACTAAACATTTGTAAAAATGACTTTCAACAAAGGGATGTAATTGCTTGAAATAACGCAAATATAAATGGTATAACAATGCTCTATAAGAATGTGTCTCAATAATATACTTTCAAACAGTGGACTGAACCTTTATTTAAAATGACTCTCAACGAAGGAACATAATTGTTTGAAATAAGGCAAAAATACACTTTACAAAAATACTTTTTAAAAATGTGTGTAAATAATATGCTTTGAAACAGTGACCTAAACCTTTAACAAAACTGACTTTCAACAAGGGAAAATAATTTTACGAAATAAGGCAAAAATACACGTTGTAACAATGCTCTTTAAAAATGTACGTCAATAATATACTTTGAAACAGAAGAATAAACCTTGATTAAAAGTGGCTTTCAACAAAGAGAAGTAATTGTTGGAAATAAGGTAAAATACACTTTATAACAATGCTGTTCAAGAATGTGTGTGAATAATTACTACAACAGTGTACTAAACCTTTATTTAAAATGACTTTCAACAAAGGAACGTAATTTTGGAAATAATGCAGATGTACATAGTATAACAATGCTGTTTATGAATGTGTGTAAATAACTTGCTTTGAAACAGTGAACAAAACCTTTATTAAAAAACGGTTTCAACAAAGGGACGTAATTGTTGGAAATAATTCAGAAATACACCCTCCATAAAAGTATTCAAGCGAGAGATAAATTTCCTACGTTGGCTTCGTATATTAAAAAATATTTATCATAGAATATGAATTAGGCTATGTATAAATATGAATTTCCTTATTTCTGTCTAGTTGTGCGTTTTTCAAAAACTCAATTATTATTCGCAAATCTAAAATAGGATATTTCTCTCTTGCTCGAATACTTTTTTTGTAGGGTGTACATGGTATAACAATGCTCTTTCAGAATGTGTGTTAATAATATTCTTTGAAATAGAGAAGTAAGCCTTTATTATAAATGGCTTTCAACAGGGGAAAATAATTCAATAAGGAAAAATACACGTTATAACAATGCTCTTCAAGAATGTGTATCAATAATATACTCCGAAACAGTGGACTAAACCTTTATTTAAAATATCTATTAAGGACCGTAATTCTCGGAAATAATTCAGAAATACGCGGTATAACAATGCTCTTTAAGAATGTATCAGCAATACATACTTTCAGTGCCGATTGTCGAAAATATTCCTGTAAGTATTCCTTTGCAAAATGAGAGGAAAAATAAAAGTAAACATATTGTTAATGGATCTAAGAAATAGTCCAAATTAAGTAGTGTGAAAAGGCTGCCCCGTAGAAAAGCAATTTTTTTGGTCCAGATTAAGTCCTGATACAACAGTAAAAGAGGTAACGGTTTTTTTGTGCCCCTTGAATTTAGACTTTCTTTTATGCCAGAAACTCAAGACTAAATTTCAAACTTACTCATCTTTCCATGTTGAAGTATATGAGAGTGATTTTTACGTGTTAATGGATGCTTCAGTTTGGCCAGATGGATGTCTTGTGTCGGCGTTTTTTTGCAGATTACGAAAAGACCAAGATTTGGAAGTGAATTCTGGTGACTCCGGAACTCAGTTTGATAAATCTATTCGGGATTCCGACAAGTGACTCTCTATATTTTACCAAAATGTTCGTGGTTTGCATACTAAAACCAACGATTTTTTCTGTTCAGTTGCTTCTGAAAACTATGATATTATCAGTGGCGTAGGAACTTTGTAAAAGTAGGGGGAGCTGTGACAAGGCCGTAGCCGGGGGGATGAAGGAGAGTTGATCCCCCCCCCCTTTTTTGTTAATGCAGTAGTACTTTTCTATTTGCGACCTGGAATCTGGAGATCACCTATGGCGAAATGGTTTAGGGCTACATATTCTCTCCCCCCCCCCCTCTTCCCGAAATTTGTTTTCTGGTTATGGCTTTGAGCTGCTGGGCACACTGTGAGGTTATAAATTGTGAGGACGGAATCAGCCCCTATCTGTGCAGGTAATCCCTTCCCCTAGCAAACATCCGTTTTTTCCCGGGAATCAGTCTCAAGAAGTTTGTAAATAAGAAAAAGGGTGAAGGCACAACCAAATGTGCTCACCACATCCTCTCTCTCCCCTCTTTGTTGGTCATTGTGTCAATTTCCTTGAAAAAGAGGACTACATTTTTGAAATCAGGTTTAAGGCAAATATTGTATGGTAAACAGATGTGGTGCGAGAATTTCTCAGACTTCACACGTCTGTGGAATTTCGCCGGGGAATTGAGCCCGTCTAAAATATTCCAGATCGAGCCCGAGCTCCCCCGGCTCCTACGCGCCTGGATATTATTGAAGTAAAACGTCTTTAGTGGCGACTAGGGAGTAACTCAGATTTTTTTTTTTTCTGACGGAAGTAACGCTCAGTAAAGAGTCATACTCCACGCTAAGCGCGCCCGAAAAAGAACTACTGAAAAAACTATCTTTTCGAACTGCTTTTGCCGTTCCCCGAATTCATCGTGTAAAGTTACAGTCAAGAGCCGTATCTTTGAGACATCAATCCAGTGGCGGATTAAAGGGGAAGGAGGGGGCGACCGCCCCTCGCCCCGAGAAAAAAGAAATTAATGTAAAAGATCCCATTTTACTTAAATAAAATGGATGTATATGTCAATCTCCTAACTAACCGCCCCCGCCGACACACTAACCGTCCGCACCGACAAACTTACATTAATCCGCCACTGGATCAATCTTTATCAATAACCGTTTTGAAGGTACATCCATCATAATATTTTACATGTAATCCCAACCTCACAGGAGGTTCTCGATAATCCTTTTTTTTAGATGAATAATATACAATACATGGTTTTGGAAAATCACAAAGAAATGGAACCTGCCTGCAATCGAACCGGAAAAGCAGATGGTAACGTCAGTTTAAGAACACTTTTCCTGGATTCTAACCCAACTTCCAGACAGAATAAGGGGATCTAACACCACAATTAAAGGGACAGTGGCTGCAAAGGAACCTAAACAGCAGAGGGAAATTTTCGTTTAAGAACACTGTTGGAGGATCATACTTCGATCCCACGAAAGTAAATTTATAGGATGGGACACTTCTCTTAGAAAGTTGGATAACGCCGTTGTTGCAAACAGATGGCGCTACGCACACTGGGTAACTGCGCATCTTCTGCTTCTGCGCATCTCAGGTTTTTTATATTTCCATCGAGGCGAAGTAAATGGAGATCGTTGAATTAGCAGAATTTCAAAAAATTAAATGCGTAGACTTATGAACGTGATGTATAGTAATTACTGGCTTCAGATGTGTTTTAATTACATAATTGTCTTAGAATACTATTTCGTAATGAATATAGGCAATAGTTTCGAAGCGAAGTGATATTATTATTTGTCAAATGCCAGTTACATTGGCCGTTTGGCCATTAAACTCCTAAATATTATGTATGTCATGTCTGTTATTACTTTGCCCAAAAGCTGTATTTTAAGGAATGTTAGTAAATTTAGAAGAATGTAGTTTGTGTGAACGCAATATTTATAATGATATATATAGTGTAATGATATATGTATTTTATATGGTAATGATATATATGTATATTTATAATTATATATCTACAACGGTTTAAGAATATGGGTATGTAACACCACAAAGAAACAAACACTGGCTGCAAACGGTTTAAGAACAAAATAAAAGAATAACGAATGGACACTCCGTGGATTCTAACCCAAACTCAAGACGGAGCAAGCAACGGTTTAACACGGGGATGGAACACCACAAAGAAACGAGCCCTGGCTGCAATCAATCCCAAACAATAGACAGAACCTGCAGTTTAAAAACACGGATACAGAATAATAGTTCGAAACCTACCAGCAGACGAAATCAACGCTTAAGAATACTGTGAAATACAAAAAAAAAATAGAAAAATACAGAAAACATAGAAAAATATAGAAACACATAGAAAAACATAGAAAAATACAAAAAAAAAAAATTACACTACCTGCATTCGAACCCAAGAAACAGAGGAAAACATCAGTTAAAGAACACAGTTAAAGTATACTACTAGACTATGGACATTCCCCCCATTCAAACCCAACCTCCAGACGGAAACAATGGTATAAGAGAACAGTTAAAGAATACTACACCATGGACACTTCCTGGATTCTAAGTAATTATCATGAATTACCGATGATTCTTACTGGAGATTTTAATGTTAATTTTCGCTCTCAAGAATCTCAGCCGTTAGTTGATTTTTTAAATGAAAAATTTGATCTAACTGTGAATATTTCTCGACTTCAACGCATTTCGGTACAACGATAGATGCTGTATTTTCAAGAAAATGAGCATATTTAGAGAGTAAAATGTATGTTTCACATTATAGTTACCACAAACCTATAATTTCATACATAAAAAATTATGATGACATTCAAGTACCTATTTCCAATGAATAATATGAATATAACATTTATATAATCTTTGTAAAGTGCATGAATAATAAATAATTAAATTATAATATAATATTTATTTTAAGCTATAGTTTAATCATTTCAGTGATATGTGTCGTAAACGTCAAAGAAGTTTTACTTCAACCGCGCGTAAAGATTACACGCACACACTTTTTTTTTTTTTTTTTTTAACTGAAACTTTGCTATGCAGTGACATTGACTCTTCGGATTTGTTTGATGACAGATATGATATATTTAGGAAGGACAGTGAATCTTCAACTAGTTCTTTTAGACGGGGTGGGGGTGTTGCTGTTGCTGTTAAAAAATGTTTTTCTGCTGTTCGGATTGATGTTCCTGATTTGAACCTTGAGTGCCTTTGGATCTCCATTGATGTGAACTATCGGATTAAAATGCTTTTATGTGTTATTTATTTCCCTCCTACTTCTGGTTGTGAAACTTATTTAAAGTTTTTTGAATTTTTTGTGAAGTTCAATGCATGTGATAATATTTTTATTTATGGTGATTCTAACTTATCTGAAACAACAGAGTGTCTCAATGTTGATTGTTTGGATTCTATTTTAAATGAACTATTTAATTTTTTTGCAATTCTATAATGTAAACCAACTTATTGCAGTACCTAACTGTCACAACAAATTTTTAGATTTGATTTTGGCTAATATCAATTTTTGTAATATTTTGGTTGAGCACAGTGATAGACCTTTGGTTTCTGAAGATAATTATCATCCTGCATTGTCTATTGTTATTAATTATGTTCCAACTCGGGATGTTAAGAAAAGTAGTGGCTTTGGTGGTTATGATTTTTAAAAAGCTGATTTTTTTTACTATGTGGCATTTATTTTCTGAGACTGACTGGAATTTTCTGAATGCTTTTACTAATGTTGATGAAGCTGTGCATTGCTTTTATGTGTATCTTTATGATGTTTTAAACCATACGATTCCTGTGAAATCTTCAAGAAAAAAATTCCCCTTTTGGTATTTCACTGGAACTATTAAATTAATTAAATGTAAAAGTAAAGTTCGTAGGCTTTTATTAAAAAGTTGGGATCCGATCATTTCCGACGAATTTAGGTATTTTAGATCTAAATTAAAGATCAGTATTGGTAAGGATTATGCTTCTTATTTGCAAAATACAGAAAATAAACTGATATCTGACCCTAAATAGTTCTGGTCTTATTTTAATAAAAACAAATCTTTGCCTAACAATATTTGTTATAAAAATGTCTGCTTTTATGACAATAGTGATATCGCTAATATTTTTGCCACCTACTTTAGCTCTGTGTACAAATCTAATTCGGATTATGACATAAATTCTCCCTTCTTTGACAGCTCCTTGTATGATTACATTAAAATTGATAATATCCCTTTAGAGGATGTTCTTTTGGCATTTAAGAAGGTGAAGTCTTCTTCAGCTGTTGCTGATGACATTGTACCTTAATTTATTGTTAAAGGTTGTGCTTATGGGTTGATTTATCCTCTTCTTATTTTATTTAATCTTTCTTTAAAAACTTATACTTTTCCGGATGCTTGGAAGCATACTAAAATTATTCCTGCCTTTAAAAAGGGTGATATAAATGATTGCAAAAATAATCGACCGATTGCTACTTTAAGTCCTTTTCTAAGATATTTGAAATTATAATGCACAATAAGGTTTTTCAGCAAGTTTAATTTCCTCATCTCAACATGGTTTTATTCCTAAACGGTCTACGCTTACTAATTTATTTTGTTTAAATAAGAATATTATTTCTTCGTTTGAAAACGGATACCAACTTGATGTCATTTATACCGATTTTTCCAAGGCTTTTGACTCTATTGACTTTGGTATTCTTCTTAAGAAATTGATTGGCATGGGTTTTAACATTAATCTTACTGACTGGATTTTTTCTTACTTGAGTAATAGTCAACTTTGTGTGTATTTTAATGGTGCTGTTTCTGAGAATTTTACCTGCACTTCTGATATTCCCCAAGGTTCTAATTCGGGACTTTATTTTGTTTATTAATGATTTGTGTTCAGTTTTGAAATTTTCTAAGTATGTTTTGTTTACTCATGATCTGAAATTATTTAAAGAGATACGGTCTGTTAATGATGCTTGCCTTTTACAAAGTGATCTTAATAGTTTATATGAATGGTGCATTGACAACAAATTACTTCTTAATATTACGAAATGTAGTATTCTTAGTTATTCTCGTAAAACTCAAACTTTAATTTATTCATATCACATTAATAATCTTCCTTTATTTCGTTCTGATTCTATAACTGATTTGGGCTTTGTTTTTGACAGGAAACTTGAGTTTTCTCTCCGTATCAATAACATTATCTCTAAAGCTTACAAAAAACTTGGTTTTCTTAAGTGCAAAACTAAAGACTTTTCTAACCTTCATGCATTAAAAGTTTTATACCTCAGTTTTATTCGCTCTAATCTGAAATATTGTAGTCTTATATGGGATCCGTATTATGAAAATAAAATGAAAATTCTTGAGCGGGTGCAGACTCAGTTTGCACGTTATTTACACTATAAAACTAATCCTATTTGCATTCCGAATATTTCTTCATCTTACTTGAGAAGTGTTTTTGATCTTCCTAGTTTAAGTTCTCGTCGTAATCTATTTTGTTTATTATTTTTTTTTTATAAAGTTGTGAGGATTATGGTAGACTGTAGTGATATTCTTCAGAGTATTTGTGTAAATGTACCGAACAGGTCTCTTCGTAATACTCATTTATTTGTGGATCCAACTATAAAATATAATTACATTTACTTTTCGTTATATAAATTTTATAAAAACTTATAATAAGTTTTCTTTGGACTTGGATATTTTTAACATGTCTTTTAAAGTTTTTAAAGTTAAGGGTTTTGAACTTTTGCAGTCATGACTGGTACTTATTTTATCTCTGAATTTTATTTTTTTTTGTTTTGCCTTTATAATTTGACCTTTTATATGCAGCACTGTAAATGGATTTTAATATGTAGTGTACATTTCTTTTATAAATAAATAAATATGCTTTGAAACAGTAAACTAAACCTTTATTATAAATGGCTTCCAACAAACAGACGCAATTGCTGGAAATAAGGCAAAACTATTTCGTATAACAATGCTGTTTAAGATGTGTACTCATAATATACTTTGAAACAGCTTTTTAAAAAGCTTTTCTAAAGCTTTTTAAAAATGACTTTAAACAAAATAGCGTAATTGTTGCAAATAACGAAAAAGTGCCCGGTATAACAATAAAGAATGTTTGTCAATAATATACTCAGAAACAGTGGACTAAACCTTTATTTAAAATGATTTTCAACAAAGGGATGTAAATGTTGGAAATAATGTAAAAATATTTGGTATAACAATGTTGTTTAAGAATGTGTGAGCGTAATACACTTTGAAACAGTGAACTAAACCTTTTTAAAAATGACTTTCAACAGAGACGTAATTCCTCAAAATAACGCTAAAATACACGATATAACAATGTTTTTTAAGAATGTGTGTGAATAATATACTTTGAAACAGTGGAGCAAATATCTATTTAAAAAGACTTTCAACAAAGGAAAGTAATTGTTGGAAATAAGGCAAAAATATTTGGCACAACAACCTGTTTAAGAGTGTGTGTCAACAATATCCTCCGAAACAGTGAACTGAAACTTTGTTAAAAATTTCTTCCACAAACGGACGTAATTGACGGAAAGAATGCAGAAACACACAGTATAACAATTCTGTTTAAGTGTATTTGTCAAGAATATGCTTTGAAACTGTGAACTAAACATTTTTATAAATGACTTCTACATAAAGGTCGTAATTGATGGAAATAATGCAAAGATACAAGGTACAAAAATGCTCTTTAAAAATGTGTGTCAATAATATACGAATTTTGAAACAGTGGACAAACACTCATGGTACAAAAATGCTGTTTAAGAATGTGTGCCCAAATTATACTTTGAAACAGTGAACTAAAACTTTTAAAAAATGACTTTTAACAATGGACGTTATTGCTGGAAATAACACAAAAATACACAATATAACAATGCTCTGCAAGAATGTGTCGCTGTAATATACTTAGACACTGTATTATACTTGGAAACAGTGGACTAAATCTTTATTTAAAATGACTTTCAACAAAGGGACGTAATTGTTGGAAATAATACAAAAATACACTGTTACAATGCTCTTTAAAATTGTGTGTTTAAAATATACTTTGAAACAACGGACTGAAACTTTAACGAAAATGACTTCCAATAAACGGACGTAAAAATGTTCAAGAGGTCTCTGGCTTCCCAGTAATGAGAAGAGATGCCCGACTTCGTAAGAGTTGGACTTACGAGCAGGTGATATGCTTTCATCAAATCACCACTACTGCTGAGGGAGCAGGTAGGGCTATCTACCAATCGGAGTCCATACAAAGTTGCCTACAGGCAATCATGTTGAGTTGCCAAACGGAAGGCAGTTACAGCCCTGTCGCAAGGGCTGTCCGGAAGGTTCCGAATGGCATTCCCAATGTTTTTCTTCTGTACGTTTTTCCAGCTCTGACTGTTGTATTTCCTTAATAGCTTGATTTATTTCAGTTGAAATACACCCATAGCAGACTAGATTATTTGGCAACACAAGGCAATTTCTCTTAGCCAACTAATCTCCCTTTTCATTTCCAGGGATCCATCTGTGAGACGGTATGCACTGCAAAAAACTACTCTGGATTTTTTTTTCCTCAAGCGAGATCTACACTGTTGAACAGACTTAGAGCTTGGAGCATGGTAAAAATTTCCAATAGCCAAAATAGCTGCCTGGGAATCAAACTGTTTTAATGCTGTTTTATGTTCTAATTTGTTTGTTTTACTTCTCTCCTCTTTTGTTTTTATAAACTGTGTATTAGATCTCTTATTCGTCTCTGTAGAGCGTAGAATAATGTCCAAAACGCTGCTGCATTGGAAATTAAAAAAATAAAACAACAACAAAGGGACGTAATTGTTCGAAATAATGAAAAATACATAATATAACAATGCTCTTTAAGAATGTTTCTCAATAATATACGTTGAAACAGCAGACTAAACCTTTATTTAAAATGACATTCAACAAAGGAACGTAATTGTTGGAAATAATGCAGAAATACACTGCATAACAATGCTTTTTCAAAATGTGTGTCTATAATATACTTTGAAACATTGGTCTAAACCTTTATTTAAAATGAATTTCATCAAAGGAACGTAATTATTGTAATTAATAGAGAATTACACGGTTCAAGAATGCTGTTTAAGAGTGTGTGTCAATAATATGCTTTGAAACAATGGACTAAACCATATAAAAATGGCTTTCAACAAACAGACGTAATTCCTAGAAATAACGCAGAAATACAGGGTATAACAATGCTCTTTAAGAATGGGTGTCAATAATATACTTCCAAATAGTGAACAAAACCTTTAATTAAAAATGACTCTCAACAAAGGGACATAATTGTTGGAAATAATGCAGAAATACTCGGTATAAAAATGCTATTTAAGAATGTGTGTCAATAATATACTTTGAAACTGGACTAAACCTTTATTTAAGTGACTTTGAATAAAGGGACCTAATTGTCGGAAATAATGCAGAAATAGACGGTATAGCAATGCTGTTTAAGAATGTTTGTCAATAATATATTTTGAAACAGTGAACTAAACCTTTTTAAAAATGACTTTCAAGAAAGGGAGGTAATTCCTCTAAATAGCGCTAAAATACACGGTATAACACTGCTCTTTAAGAATGTGTGTAAATAATATTGAAACAGTGGACCAAACCTCTATTTAAAATGGCTTATAACAAAGGAACGTAATAGCTTCAAAACAGGCAAAAATATTAGGTATAACAACCTATTTAAAAATGTGTGTCCATAATATGCTTTGAAACAGCGATCTGAACCTTTATTAAAAATTTCTTCCACAAACGGACATAATTGACGGAAATAATGCAGAAATACACGGTATAAAAATTCTGTTTAAGAATGTGTGTCAATAATATGCTTTGAAACTGTGAACTAAAAATATTTATAAATGACTCAACAAAGGGTCGTAATTTATGGAAATAATGCAAAAATACAAGGTCAACAAAGTTGACCTTGTAAGGAGACCTTGCAAAGTTGCAAAGTTGACCTTGCAAAGTTGTTGGAAATCAGAAATACACGGTGCTGTTTATGAATGTGTCAACAATATGCTTTGAAACAGAGAACTAAACTTTTATTAAAAATGACATTCAAACAAAGGACGTAATTATTGAAAAGAACGCAAAAATGCACCGTATAACAATGCTTTATAAGAATGTGTCTCAATAATATACTTCCAAACAGTATACAAAATCTTTATTTAAAATGACTTTAAGCAAAGGGATGTAATTGCTGGTAATAACGCAAAAATACACGGCAAAACAACTCTCTTTAAACAGCATTGTAATACCGCGTACTTCTGCAATATTTCCGACAATTACGTCCCTTTGTTGATAGTTATTTTAAATAAAGGTGACCAGTTTCAATGTATAATATCGACACACATTCTTAAAGAGCATTGTTATACCTTCTATTTATGCATTATTTCCAACAATTACGATCCTTTGTTGTAAGCCACTTTTAACCCATTTGTGCCTAGATATTTTTGCGACTTTCTTCGATTTTTGCTAATACTAGTAGTAATAGATAAATTTCTGATGTCAACTTCTTGAACAAGGGGTGATTGCTTTTAAAATCAGTATGCATAAAATTGAAATGTCTACATTTTACTTTGTAATATTAAAATATTTTGTGAAGTTGAGGCTCAATACTCGTAAATAAAGGCTAGGAAAAATAAATAACGTTTTCGACTAATAGCGAAAATGCCGTCCCAAAAAAGGGACACTAGGCATAAATGGGTTAAGAATGTGTGTCAATAATATACTTTCAAACAGTGGACAAAATCTTTATTTAAAATGACTTTCAACAAAGGGACGTAATTGTTGCAAATAACGCAAAAATGCACGGTATAACAATGCTCTATAAGAATGTGTCTCAATAATATACTTTCAAACAGTGATCGAAATCTTTATTTAAAATGACTTTAAACAGAGGGGCGTAATTGTTGGAAATAATGCAAAACTACGTGGTATAAATAACAATGCTCTTTGAGAGTTTGTGTGAATAATATACTTTGAAACAGTGATCTAAACCTTTAACAAAAATGACTTTCAACAGAGGGACGTAATTGTTGGAAATAATGTAGAAATACACGGTATAAAAATACTCTTTAAGAATGCGTGTCATAATATTATTTGAAACTTTGAACTAAACCTTTATTAACCCATTTATGCCTAGCGTCCCTTTTTTGGGACCGCATTTTCGCTATCAGTCGAAAACGTTATTTATTTTTCCTAGCCTTTATTCGCAAGTATTGAACCTCAATTCCACAAACTATTTTAATATGGCCAAATAGGATGGCACATTTCAATTTTTATACATAATGATTTTAAATGAAATCATCCCTTGTTCAAAAAGTTGACATCAGAAATTTATCCATTACTGCTGGTGTTAGCAAAAATCGAAGAAAGTCGCAAAAATATCCAGGCACGAATGGGTTAAGAATGTGTGAACAATATACTTTGAAACAGTGAACTAAACCTTTGTAAAAATTACTTTCAACAAAGGCACGTAATTGCTGGAAATAACGCAAAAATACACGGTATAACAATGCTCTATAAGAATGTTTCGCAGTAATATACTTTCAAAAGAGAGGACTAAACCTTTTTTTGAAATGACTTTCAACAAAGGAACGTAATTGTTTGAAATACAGAAGTACACGGTACAGGGCTAGTCCTAGGTATTTTCCTACGTGGAGTGAACTGGAAAATGCGCCCCCCTCCCCGCTGTGAAAAAAAAAAAAGATTAGCTGGGAAAGATTTAAAGATTTGAGAGCAGGTAAAGGCTCAAATTTAGAGTCAATGTTCTGGAATGAGGACCGATATCGCCTGGCAGAAGAGAACCTCTACTCTTTCTAAGCCCCCTCCCCCCTCCGATGGTGCCCAATATCAAAATTCTATTATTTTAGGCCCATTGTTCTAAATCCCTCGATCTATCTCTTTCCGATTAGAGGCAAGGGAAGGCTTCGCCCTCGCAGGCACTCTATAGCAATACACTTTTACTTGGATCTGTTTACTAAATTCAAACTGTGGCAACTGCAGGTATTAAAAAAAGCTCGCCGAAAAATCTTTGTAATTCTAGTTTGCAAACCTTTATTTATTCCGGCCATATTCGTACCGTTGTCGTAGCCTTGTCCACGACAATTGTTCATATCCAAATCAAAGATTTTCGCAATGTTTTCAAGAAACAGATTTGTTATTCCTTCTCCAGAAGAATCATCACTGGTTGGTAAGCAAGGAAACATTCCCTCAAAACGACTTCATCTTCTCCGGTATCAACAAAACGCAAGGCGATCGATAATTGTTCAACATGACTGATATCTGTCGTACAGTCTAATATGACAGCAAAATATTTGGCTGCTCTGTCTAAAATTTTGTTTCGAACCTCGTTTCCTAATATATCAATTAATTCATCCAGAATTTTTTTTGAGAAATAATATATGTTCGTCTCTTTATTTAAAATCCGTCGCAAATGTTCCATCATTACCGGATCAAATTTTCCTAACAGTTCAAGTAAACCAAGGAAATTTCCATTTTTCGGTTGATATTATTTATCTGAAGTTCCTCTAAAGGATAAATTATGTTCAGCTAAATAAAAAACTATCGTGATCATTCTTTCTAAAATAGCAGACCATCGATTCTTTTCGTCTTCAATTTGTTTTTGTAATTCCTTATCAACACTGCTGAAGTTCTTTAGTCGCTTTGTACTATCCATCCACTTACTTAATGCTAGTCGATGATCTGGAGTGTTAGGCGACGCCGTGTTTCTGTAATCTATCGGAAATGTGAGCCCAATCATTAAACCCTTCTTTTCCCAAACTGGAAAGAGGATTTTGGCAAAATAACGAACAGCAGAAACAGAAGACTTTATCTGCAGACCGCGAATATACAAGCTATCTCCTCTGAAACCTTTCCCGATTCGGCATTACTCTATCAAAATGTACATTTGAAAAATGGTGCCCCAGCATTTCTTGGATACTTATTATTTGGCAATTTTCCGGAAGAAGGTCCTCGAACAATAATTTCACCTCTTTTAGCAGAATCTATACATTTCCACTTAGCAATATCTTCGAAATCAAAATCAAAATCATTATCAACAATTTGTTTATCATTAGAATCCTTTGTCTCTTTTGATGCAGAGATTTCTCGACTTTCTTGACTAATTTCTTCACTAAAGAATTCTTCGGAAGAATGTTCGGATAGCTGAATTTCTTGATTAGTTTGAACGTTTATGTTCAGATAATTAGCCATCTGTTTTGCACATTTTTCATTTTCTTGCTCTCTCTTTCGTTTTCTTTGTTGATTTTCAAAATACGACTTCTTTTTATAAGGCAGCGACATGGATTTTAAGTACTAAAACTCCAAAAACCTCAAATACGCGTTCGTAATCCTAATAATATTTTCAGAATAAACCCACACAAGACGAATCATGGATGATGCATTTGAGCAATGGCGTATGCAGACTTCCTTCAAGGGGGGCGGGGATTATAGACATAACTTTGTGTTAAAATGCTTAATACTCGTATTTAAGCTAAAAATTGAAAATTTATGGACATTTTGTTTAAAAAAATTTGAAAAGGGGGGGGGTTGAACCCCCAACCCCCCCTTACACACGCCACTGCATTTGAGTGAGAAACATGAGTGCTGGAATTCCTTCCGTTCTCACACATTCGGACTCCGCTAGCTGTGACGAGAGGGGGAGAGTGCACCTATTGGCGCAGCCATAGCGCACTTGATGGCTTGAAAGATGGGGGGGGGGGTTGAGAATTGAAATGCTTGGCGCGGCGCTCTTTCCTTCCCATGCGCAAGAAGTTCTCTTTTGAAAATGATTACAACAATCGCAAACAAAACTCTGAGAGCAGCACAGGCAGCTTCCCCCCCCCCTTTCCTTCCCCAGAGAGGGGGAAAAATAGAAAAATTTTGGAAGATAAAAAATGTCCGGTTCTTAGGCGTCCGGATTTCGGACGTCCTACTGTATATATATACATATAATGTAGTAAGGTATTTTGGCGCCACGTGCGATCGCACCGTTCGCTCCACCCTAGGACCGGCCCTGACACGGTATAACATTGCTCTTTAACCCATTCGTGCCTGGATATTTTTGCGACTTTCTTCGATTTTTGCTAACACCAGCAGTAATGGATAAATTTCTGATGTCAACTTTTTGAACAAGGGATGATTTCATTTAAAATCATTATGTATAAAAATTGAAATGTCAACATCCTATTTGGCCATATTAAAATAGTTTGTGGAATGAGGTTCAATAGTTGCGAATAAAGGCTAGGAAAAATAAATAACGTTTTCGACTGATAGCGAAAATGCCGGCCCAAAAAAGGGACGCTAGGCATAAATGCGTTAATAATGTGTCAACAATATGCTTTGAAACAGTGAACTAAACCTTTATTATAAATGGCTTTCAACAAAGGGACGTAATTGCTGGAAATGAGGCAAAAATATTTCGTATAACAATGCTGTTTAAGAATGTGTACCCATAATATACTTTGAAACAGCGAACTAAACCTTTTTAAAAATGACTTTCAAGAAAGGGACGTAATTGCTGGAAATACGCTAAAATACACGGTATAACAATGCTCCATAAGAATACGTCTCAATAATATGCTCTCAAACAATAAACAAAATCTTTATTTAAAATGACTTTCAACAAAGGGAAGTAATTGTTGCAAATAGCGCAAAAATCCACGGTATAACAATGCTCATTAAGAATGTGTTTCAATAATATACTCAGAAACAGTGGACTAAAGATTTATTTAAAATGACTTCCAACAAAGTGACGTAAATGGTTGAAATACTACAAAAATATTTGGTATACAATGAATTTTAAGAATGTGTGAACATAATGTACTTTGAAGCAGTGAACTAAACCTTTGTAAAAATGACTCTCAATAAAGGGACGTACTTGTTTGAAATAAGGCAAAAATACACGTTACAACAATGCTCTTTAAAAATTAAGAATGCTCAGCTCATGCTAAAAAGTTTTTCTTTTTAATTAGAGATAAAAATGTCGTTTTTATGAAAATTTCAACGTGTCCACCAGGAGCGATGAGTCGATCCCGGCACCGTTATACTCAGGACTTTTATTATTTATATTCAACTTTAGCTTACAACTCGATGCCCAGCACTCCCCTCCACCCGAAATTAAATCCTGGCTACGCTACTGCATAGACGCGTAGTCGTAAGACTGACTGACACAGTTAACAGAGGCACGAAGTCTACCTTACTGGTCGGCAATTTTTTAAAGCGAATTTCCAAGGGCCAGCGATGCTGGACGGCTTGTCGGCTAGTAATAATAGATTTACGACAAAAACAAAATAACCGACGCCAAATTAACCTAAACAAAAGCTATAATCCAACAACGTTGAAATCAAAATCCATTAAAATAAATTTTCACAAATACACTACATCTAAACACTTTAAACGTTTAAAAACACTGTAGTTTTTGAACTGAAGAGAGCCAATGGCAACTTTTTAAGAAGTTAAAAAGAAAAAGCTTCCCACAACAATGAATTTAAAATTAAACAAACACTTCTGGATTTAGCACAAAAAAAAAAAAAAAAAAAAAAAAAAAAAATGTCCCCCAAAAAATATAAATAAAAGTTATGATCCAAAAACGTTGAAATAAAAATCCATCCGGTTAACCCTTTATAAGGCAAGGGTATGTGCAGAGAGTCGAAATTACTTGGAATTTTTCTGGCCCATGTTTTAGAATTAATTCATATATTTTCCCTCTACTGTAATATCCTACATGAAAATTGGAGAAAGAAGTACTAAACAAACTTAGAAATTTTGCAGGAGAATAAATTAATTATGCATAAAATCAAAGTCGGAAAACTACCTGCTGCTTGTACACGGAATTAAACGCAAAAATATATAATTAAAAGCGATGATTCTTATGCTCAATTTTCGAGTAATTATTCGAGCTCTCCTTAAAATTGCGAATGAAGAAATGTTCATAAGCCAAATATTATTTAGAATCTAGACGTATGGAAAAAATATACATCCAATATAACCCAACAAAAATCAGAAAATTCACTAATGACAATTGATTTCTGTATTTAATAGACCGTAGGGAGTAAGTATTTTACCGCTGCCTGATAAAGGGTTAAATGAATTCAAAATTAAACAAATGCTTATGGCAATGTCCCACAACAATCGAAATAAAAGTTATGATCCAACAACGTTGAAATTAAAATCCATCCGGTTAAACGAATGCAAAATAAACGGTTACAATAAAAACAAAATAAACAATCTAAAACACTCAAACACTTTTAAAATACGATTTCACAAAATGTCAGGCCGTTAACATTTAAAAACACTCCGGTGAGAGCAATGAAAAAAAAAAAAAAAAAGAGTGACTTCCAAAAACAATAACAATATACGTTTACGCTGCCAATTTCTAAAAAAGAATTCCTACAAATAGATGTTAATTTGATGGCTAAAATTGTGAAGTATGGTTATCCAGGTAAAGTACAGTTATGCAGTTTAGCCTTGGCTGTGCAAAGAAAATTTTACGCATTCTAAATAAATTTGCCCAAAGTCTGTCAAAATTTTTCAGTTAAATAGAAGTTAAATAAGGAGTATGATGTCTCAATGACGTCATCTAATCGATCTACGCCAGAGATTATGTTCCGTGATTTTTTTTTTCAAGATTCGAGGAATCAATCCTTTGCTTCCATTCTGTGTTTACTTTTTCAAGAAGTGATATCTCGCTGGACAGGGCCGTACCCAGAAAAAAATGGGGGGGAGGGGGGAACAAAAGGTGAAAAAGGCTAAAGTTTTCACAAAAAGGCTTCATTATTATTGTTTTGTTAACAAAATTTTAAATTTCGTGGGGGGGGGGAACGGAACCCCTGGGTACGGTCTTGTCGATAGATATTTAGATGAAAGAAGCATCTAAATATCTATCGTTTAAGATAGTTAAATTTTTTAGAGAGCTTTCGAACTGTATAAAAAAAAATTTTGCTCTTAGTTAGAGATAAAAATGTCGTTTTTATCAAAATTTCAACATGCGACAGATGCACCGGGGCGATGAGTCGAACCCGGCAGCGTTACGGACAGGACTTTTATTATTTAGATGCAAGAACAAAAGTCTAGCAATTTAGACGATTTTTGCAATTTAGAAAAAAAAGAAATAAAAAAAGAAATGACCCTGGAGTTTAAACTGAGTGACCACCAGGCGCATATCCAGAAAAACGATTTGGGGGAGGGGTAAAAAAAAATCGGGGAGGGTAAAAAGGCTGAATTTTTCACAAAAGACTATGTCATTATCATTTTAGCAACAAAAATGAAAATTTCGTGGGGTATCCGGACCCCCCTTCCTAAATACGTCCTTGGTGACCACCTATCATATCACCAAATTTCATTTCGCTCGCTTCTGTCATTTTTACGTCATGCACAAACAAAGAAGCGTCACTTACAGATTGATAGAACGTCAAACATTCTTACCGTCGTACTGAGTTCCCAGGTGTTTGAAATGAATTGAAATTGTAGATTTTTTTAATGCAAGTAATGTGGAGACAAAAGTAATTTTATTAATGCAGAAATGATTGTTTATTATTAAGTGTTATCTTGTATTGGACTCTATGGTTTATTTTTTTTATTTTTCAATTCCTACTATTAGGTCACACTCTCCCAATATATTTCTTGTACAAATTTTCAATCCTTTATAAAACTAGGGGCCAAGGCCCCTAGACTCGCTACGCTCGCTTTTCGTATGAGGCATTCGGCCCCTAATAAGGCTTATTCGTAAATAAGGCATAATTTCAACAAACAAAACCCAGAGGTTGGATCAGATTGAATGTTACCGAGCTACACATTGCTTGGTTCTTGCATGTTGCTTGGAACATAAAAATTTAAACTTCGCACTATTTTTAATTATGTGAAACCCATGGAACACCTTGCGTATTAGCCAATTATTGGCGAATTTTCATAATTTGGCGACTTGCGTATATGTATAGTTAATATTTAACTGTAAGAAAACAATACTTCGTATGTTTTCTTTGATAAAAACTACGGAACAGCTAGGATAGCTTGCCACTAATGGCGACTTTTCATTATTTGGCGATTTACACATGCTCACAACCTATAATTACTGCTCATTTAAGGTTCCCGGAAAACCGTTATCCATATATTACATAATCCTTTGCAGATTGGCGTATTTAGCACCACGAATTATATCATCTCGCCACGCTGGCAAATATCCAAAGTGTACTATAACTGCTATAATGGCACAGTTAACGCCACCCAATATTTCTACTGGTAGCAAATACTCCAGCTGGACCGAACCGGCTTTAAAATAATCTGCATTTTAATTATTTTTCATTTTCAAGATATTGGGTTCTAACATTTTTGAATTCGCGGTTTAGATTCATCCTGCTTGGAAAGATACCATTTTGTCAGATCGTACCTAATGCCAAGATGGCGCTTTTAAAATCAGTTACAATTAGTTATTCTGTTTGGAAAAACGAATAATCGCTAATTCTAAACTCCTGCTGCCTAAACGAACTTACTATTTGAAAATTGTCAACTTTGTGTAACACACTTTGAGTTATTTATTTCATATACTTTTTAATTTGGCGTAAAAAGGGTGTAATTCTATTATATATTTGTCAATTTCATGCGATTATACATACTTGGAATTGCTTTGTTGCAAAGGAATGAATGATTTTATGCCAAATCTGGCAACCATTATGTTTTATTTTTTCAATTTTTATTAATATCTTCTAAAATAATCCGATTTCGAAATTTAAGCTTATCAGGTTCCTCGGAATTTTCCAAATCCGTGGACATGTTTCTCGAAATTCAAATCCCCACGGTTTAGGAGAAGATAGCCAAACAAGCTATTGACAGCGCCAGCAGCGGCCTTTACTTTTCTTTAGAATAGAGAGATACTTATTTATTCATCCACTCAAGTTCAAATACATTTTTTTAAACTTGTAGTGTATGACACAGGATGTTAATATAGTTTTTGTCCCAGTCAACTGGATAATAAATTTTTCTGACTGCCAAAAATATTCTAAATACATTACGCTCTATGGGCCGAAATTCATTAAACTCGCATATCTCAAAAACTATTTGACTTAGAATGTTGAAACTTTATATTCAGGATTGTTGTAACATCTAGTTGTGCACCCGTCATTTCGGTCCCATTCGACTGGATAGATTATCTACAGGCAGGCCAAAAGAGTTTAAATACATTATGCTTTATCGGCAGAAATTCATTAAAGCGTATTTTAGAGGTATTAGACTAGTTAAAACGGCTCAGAAGTGATATATGCTGTTGAGGGTTGCAAAATGAATTTTTCCATCGTAGAAAGTGTGTTTATCATTTATAGTGCTGCTACAGGAACATTTTAAAGATTTCCAACACTTTACGGTCAATGGCAGTTTTAGGGACATTCATCCATTTCAAGTACAATACCGTCCTACCATATAGTTAGGTAATGGTCCGACAACGGTCACGTGCCTCCCTCAAGAATTACGCCAAAAGTCGCCAAGCTTGGCGACTTTTGGTGTACGTGTGTATGTATTTAACTCTCAAATCTCAAAAACTATTAGTCGTAGAATGTTGAAATTTCATATATAAGATTGTTGTAACATCTAGTTGTACATCTCAATTTTTGGTTCCAATCTACTGGAGTGTTTAGTTACAGGACCACCGAAAAGAATTTCAGTACTTTAATGTCTATGGACGTCTTTAATATAATATAACTGTAGACAGTCATTGTTTGGTACATGCCCGAAATCTCGCCATTTGTCATCGACCTTGGAGAGTTTTGACAAAATATAGCGAAATTTGGCGATAGTCAGTTTAGTCCATGGTAGATAGTCGATTAGTCCATGCCCAAAATGCCCATGCCATTTGTCTTCGTCTTTAGCGAGTTTTGGCGAAATATCGCCAATTTGGTGATAGTCAGTCATTGTTTGGTGCATGCCCCAAAACCTCGCCATTTGTCGTTGAATTTGGTGAGTTGTGCCGAAATATGACCAAATGTGGCGCCAAAAATTATTTCGCATTTTGCATAAATCTATCCGTAGAATGCTGAAATTTTGTATTTAGAACTATTGTAACATCTAACTGTGCATTTCTTTCTTTTTTCAATTCCTACTATTAGTTCACACCCTCCCTATATATATTTATATATCTTATTCAAAATTCCAGTGGTTAATAAAATAATTTTTATTCATCCACTCAAATTCAAATAGTTTTTTCAAATGTTAATTCATTAATTAAATGTAATCAATTAAATGTAATAAAAAGTAGCTATAAAACTTATCTTTTTTGACCTAAGTAGGAATTGACTTAAATTTTTTTTTTTATATATTACTTGTCTTAAATAAGGTAGTTGGTGAGGGGGGGGGGGCTTCTTCATGATTGATATATAATGATTGTTCCAACTCATTTTGCAGATTCAAACTTGTATGGCCTCACCATGGCACAGTGGTTGTGCCACTGAAATGGTAGACGGCCGAGGTGTGAAGGTCACGGGTTCGGGTCCCATCGCGCGGCTGTCGATCTAACGATATGGAGTTTTGGTAGGTTTTCTCCGTTGTAACGTGAATACGTGTTAGAACTCCTTAGAAAGTCCTCCTACCAAGGCACCCCCAATCCTAGGCAGATACCCCGCGTGCAGGTTTGCCTTAACACACAACTCAAACTTGCATGTTTTTTTTTTTTCCCTTTTAGTTTCGTAGGTATATTTTTTCCTTGTCCGAATCCTTTTGAATAATTGGCAAGAGACTTTCGGTAATCAGGACAATCTGAATAAACAAAGAACTTTATTTAGTTCTACATCTACATGTTCAGAATGGGTTTTATCCTTCCCATTATTTCAAGAAAATGCACCTGAGTCAATAAAATAATGCAATTCCAACGACAGGAGACAGCTTTTATGTGAAACTTTGAGACGCATAGTAATTCAATTAATTTTCAGCAAGCTGAAAGCTATTCGATGTTTTGCCATGTACATAGAATCAAAAAAATGATTCAATCGAAAACAGCTTAACTCATGTGTTAAAATATGATTTTCGACCAATTTCGAAAGAAGCAAGGATACGCCTAACAAAAGACAAACCGAGCCAAGCCATGCGTGACCAAGAACCTAGAGATTTTTATAGAAAGAATTTAAAAGTAGATAAAAGTCCAGTGGAAAAGAGGGGGGGGGGATATTGACGTCTAAACATTATTTAAAAACATTATAATGGGAATCCGGCGCATATCTAGGGTGTCAGAGAGAGCTACAGCTCTTACCAAATTCTGACCCTTAGCTTACAATTTGATGTTAAGTTTTAAAATTAAATCTGAAACTTCGCTCATAATTTGATATTTACCCCCCCCTCTTCCGTAAAGTAAATCTGGCTACGCTACTGATGGGAATATCTTACTGATAATGCTCTGTCTAGAATTTCGAATATAAAGTTATGTATAAAATATACACAACTTTATTTGCGAAGTTCTAGAGCATTATCAATAAGCAGAATAAAAATAATTAAATTCCAGGGCCGGTACTAGATAAATTTCTAAGTGGTGCGAAATACAAAAATGCGCCCCCCCCCCCCACACACACACACATGCCGCTAGGAAAAATTTCAGAACGATTAAAATAAAAATTTCAACATATGGACACTCAACTATACGTATACAAAGTAAGGTATTTCAGCGCCCCCATAAAGGTGGCGCCCGGTGCGGTCGTACCGTTCGCTCCACCCTAGGACCGGCTCTGATTAAGCTTACACGCTTGAAATTTTCAAGCTTAATTCAAGTTTATTGACTTCATAAATCAAGTTTGCTGCAAGTTTGATGCAAATTTGCTGTGCTGTCTGGGTTTTCATCACTGGAACATTCCACAGCATTTACAGAACGTAATTTTTGTTGACGGCTTGGTTTGCACATGTTTGACCAGTGGTTTTTTTTTTATTTTCTCGCACAGATTACATCTGCTTCTATAGGCTGGACAACTCCGGCGCTCATGTTAAAGTCCGCAATAATTACATTTTTAATTTCCCTCTTGTTTTGTTTTTGATTCCCGGCGATCGCGTTTGGCGGCATCTGTCCCTCCATGTCTCCGGACCATCCCGCGACCGATGGCTTTTATAGCTGCAAAGCTGGTCCGCATGTTTGTTTATATGCATTTCGTTTGCTTGGGCGCGGCTATGTTCAGCTGCTTTGCATTCGCTAAGCACATCGTGCAGTGTTTTGGTTTTACTGCTGGTTCCTCTGATAAACCGCTTATGCAAAGGCTTGTCGGAAAGTCCAGGAATTCTTTTATCGCGAAGCATGCGGTCAGTCATACTGCCGCAGAGTTGCAATCCATAACAGCACCACGCAGCCGGAGATAAAATTCTGAAAAATGTTCACCTTGTTCTTGCCGTATTTAGAGAAATTTAAAAGATGCCAAGACATTATTTTGGAATTCTGCGAAATGTTTATCAAACGCCTCGAGGATCTGTGTTAGGGTCACTTCAGCGGAGCCGGCCAGTGGTTTCAAATCAAGCTTTCTGTATTGCTGTTTTAACTCATCTCAAACTTTCAACTTCTGTTTTAACTCTCTCAACTTTCATCATCAAATTGTTAGCTATGCCGTTTCCTTTTCAGCACCAGAGTGCTATTAATTTCAACCTTGCTTTTTGTGTAGACACGATTTTTCGCGTCGAGTCACTTTTGAAATGTGTTTGCCAGATAACGAGGAGAGGGGGGGAGGTGTTAATAAACTGTTGAAAGTAGCACAAAATTTGCAATTTTTGATAATTGATCGCTACATTTGGCGCCAAAACGCGACAATTTATTATAAATATATTTCGAGTATAGTTAGAAAACGCCTGGCGAATATTTTAAAATAGTTTTAGTAGGCGATTTTAATATAGATTTTAATTCCGAAGAAGTTTTTTATAAAATAGAGAAGACAAATATGGTACACTCATAGATTATGATACACTTTCCAAATTATAGTACCAAATGGTATTTATAAAGATGAAGTATGGTTTGACTATGCCTGGCGAAAAGGGTTAAACAGTTTTGGTACGCGATTTCAATGTAGATTTCTATTCCGAAGAAGTGTTTTATGGAACAAGGAAGGAAAACACGGTACTCTCATGGATTAGGATGCCCATTCCAAACAGTATTTAAAATGTCTACGGGATATAGTTGGAATATGCCTTCAGAAGATTGTAAAACAGTTTCAGTAGTTGATTTTAAGATAGATTTCGATTCCAAAGATGTGTTTTACGGTACAAGTAAGAGTTGATTCCTATTTTAACGCCCCCGCTCTCGGAAACCTAAAAAATCCCGCACTTTGCAGTCATGGGTCTCTAGGATATATGGACAAGTTTGAACGCTCCCAAAAGAACTATATGAAAACTAAAGTGAACAAATTAGCGATAAACGCACCTGTTAAGGAATTTGAAGACACTTAATTATTAAAACTACATTCATTGGCAACCCAAAATAAATAAAAATGTAACGGAATTCTTTACTTACTGTTGTGCTAAATCGCCATTTTAATTCTAAATTACGATTGCCACATAAATACAAAAAATCGTCGTAGTACCTCCATATGTTTAATGATCGCCACCTTGGCGAGAGTCGGGACGTTAAAGTAGGAATCAACCCAGAAAGAGAAACACGACTCACTCATCGATTCTGATGGACATTCGAATCAATATTTAAGACGGTGAAGTATAGTTGTAATATACTTGGCAACGATTGTAAAATAGTTTAAATAGGCGATTTTAAGATAGATTTCGATTCCAAAGATGGGTTTTATGAAACAAGGAAGAAAAATAGGGACGACGCATAAACCATGATACGCTTTTAATATATAGCACTTTAGTGCGTATTTAAAATCTGAAAATGTTTCAGATTTTCTTCCTGTTTTTTTTTTTTTTTTTTTTTTTTTTTCTTTTTTTGACTGATTAAAATTCAAGGCTTTATTTTTACTAAATTAATAGGCGCAGTTCGTCTCTGATACCATGTTATAAGTTATTTTATAAGATTAAAGCATAAGTAGTAGAATTATTAGACGATTCATTAAGATCGACATTTAAGTTGGAGCACGTGAAGCAACTGCCTGACTAACCGTCAACGGCTGCCTTCTGTTTATTTAGTTTACCAGTTTGCAGACACTACCATCTGTTGGTAAGTATTTGCATTACAAGCAATGTATATAACATCCCTGACCCGTAGCAACCTTGTCAACGTCTCTCCCCCCCCCCCTTAGTGGGGGGGCAGAAGTGAGATTCAGATCTCTTCTTCTCTCTAAAGGGGTCACTGTCTGTGAAAATGTGTGCAACCATAAAAAGCCATTTTAGTTCATTAAAAACTAACCCTAGCGTCAGCTATTGCAAAAGTTCTCAATGATGGGAAATTGCTGGAAAATGTGAATGGGAATCCTCTTTCAACGGTGTTCCCTCACGCAGCATCCCAGTAAACCTAAAGGGGAGAATACAATGCAACGCAAGAAGAACCATTAAAATGATTGATTGCCTCCGCACGGTACCGAAATCTAGAAGAATTTCAGACCTGAACCTTAGATATGGTCCCTTATTACGTAGCCATGCACGTGCGGGCTTTGTGAAAGGGGGGAAACCCAAAGCAATCCCTTGGCCGGATGCTGCAAAAACGTTAGAACATGCTGCAAAGACATGTCTTTGTGATGCAATCTAAAACGACGTATAAATGAAATATTAATAAACAACTTTGATTATTACATGTTTAACAACGCTGCTAATGAAAATTTTAATATGTAAATATAATAATTGTATGTTTTTTAAGGTAATAGTAAATTTGTTCATGTTAGATATTGTGTTTTCAGGTAAAAACTAAGGTGAAACAAATCCTACATTTATTGGGCAATACCTAATACTGTATACATTTAAGATTCATGTAATATACATTGAATACCATGATGTAATTTTTGTTTGCACAGACATTGAATTTAATGAACCATCCATAGTCGCCCGATTTGCTGATTGTCATTAATTATTAGTTACAGCATTACGGATTGAATTAAGTTCATGAAAAGTATTTTCCCAACGTTTTCTGATAGGCAAAGTGAGTTGTAAACATTTTTAAAAAGTCAACTTCGTCTTTACAAGAAGGTTGTTAAATGTACAACTCTCCACAATTTCTCCCTAAAGAGTAACATAAACACAGAGACAAAATTTTCGAAACTAAGGAAAATTTAAAACTGCGTATAACCGATATTGTGCGTCGTATACACGAAGCATTTTTGCATTAAAATAAATAGTAATGAATCGGGTCTTCATGAAAATGACGTATAAATGAGAAACAAATAAACGGTGCCTTACTGTATATATATATATATATATATATATATATATATATTAATCTGTCCTAAGAGCCCAATTTATGACAATTATTATATTTGTCCCTGCAAAAGAGTTAAAATGCTATAAAAAATAGTCTGCGAAGAGCATTCTTTTATAAGACTCAAATACTACATAAAATATTTTAAACTGGAACAAATATTTTTTCCATGGTTAAACTATATAGAATCTCCTAAAAAAATAGTAAGCCTAGGACACCCGTTATTCTTAATTAGACTTAGGTCAGCACCATACTTTTGATGAATATTAAGTTCATATGCATATTTCGAGTGTTACACCCCCCCCCCCCCAAAAAAAAAAAAAACCACACACACACACACAAAATGCATGCTTGCAAAATTATTGTATTATTTAGATGAGTTTCAACAATATCAGATTTACATCTAATTTAACTTTAGTCATTTTACTCGTTTAACATTAATTTGACCCCCATGCTTAAGATTTGGACAGAAGATCGAATACATGCTCCATAAACATAGCAAATGTGTTCGTTAGAAATGTCGGGCCGTATATTTGTTTGGTTGTCTGATAGATTCAAGATGGTACTACAGCTACAAACTCTCGTGACAATTTTCGTTCTTAAAACTATTTGTTGAATACTACACAACTATTTCACGAATGCAGTACAGTAATACAACTAGTAGAATGCAGCTCATTCACTTACATTTATATCAGCTTCTTTGCAGCTGTTCAAAATGGGGAGGGGAGTGTACGAACTTTCCGGACAAACGGGAGTTTCTTAAAATGCCTTATGCAAAAAGGGTTCCATGTTTAGGTATTTTCGTGATGTTTTAGCTTTCGGTTCACGTATAAAAAATTCGCGAAAATAAGATGCTTTTACAGTGCGAAAATAAGTGCTTTTACAGTGTATGGCCTACGGTAAATTCAAATTGCACTAGCTGTAAAGTGTTTAAAAATTTCTTCTGGATAATTTTTTTTTGAGAGGCGGGGGGGGGGGGGGGTTCGAGGGGTCTCCCTTCGCAAATGGCTGTCCTGGGGCCCGAAAATCCTGTCGGCCTGATATCATGTCTTATTTATGTGAATATTTCGCCATGTTAAATTACGTTGCGTTTTTGATAACAAAATAAATAACTAAAAAATAAATAGTATTTTAGGGGTGAGGGGCCAAATATATATTAAAAAAAGAGTATGGTAACTATTATTTCAGAGCATTTAAAATTTACAAATTAGTTAAATAAAACGCACGAAAAACTTACAAGTGCACGGGATTTCAAATGATGCATGAGGAAAAAAATTTTCAAATCTAATTCATTTGAAGCTTCAACGTACATATATAATGATGCAAGATGATATCGATCCCTGTCGATAGACTGAACATTTTTATAGCATACTCAATTTCTTTGTACTAAAATAGTATTTGAAATCAAATCTGGAGATGAGCAGCCCCCCCCTTGCCCCCCAAATGGTATGGGTGTCCATGATTTTAGGAAGTATTAATGAGAAAAAGTAAAACTAATAAAAAAATTTGTAAAAAAATTAAACGTTAATTATGCCATAGAAAACTCACTAAGACCTATATAAAACCGAGCCGTACCCCACTCTGCTTCAACTAAGCCCTAGTTTAATACAGATTTTATTTCTTCATGTAATCTGTTAAAGAAAAAAATCGCTACAAAACGAATTTATTCAGTTATTTCATTGAATGACCTCATCGTCTTCCATAAAACAAAAGAAATTTATTTCTAGCGTTTGCTCATATGTAGCGTTTGTTCATATGTGCATTAGTTTTTGCTTGTTTACAATCTTATGACTGCTTGAAAGGGATGCTGTAAACATTTTCTTTTTAGAAATAAATGTTTCTAATGCAAAATTGTTCATGGACTTATCTTAAATTTTGCTTAAAAAATAAAGCCTTGAAGCAAAATTACTCAATTATACATAGTGGCACTACATCATTTCGGTGGACTGAAGAAAGCGTAAAAAAACCCGCATAATATTGAAGGGGTTTAATTTTTCGGATGAGTGTGTGTGTGTGTGTGAGGGGGGAGGCACTTGAAATAAAAAATTTAAGAAAGGAGTGGGCATCCGAAAGTGCGCTTTTTGGTGGAGTGGATTTTTTTTAAAGTATTTTAATTTTTTTTTTTTTTTAGTATCATTTTTACACTAACATGCTTCACACTCTGAGTGCCCCCCTTATGGAAAAACTTGTATTTTCACTTAGCCTTCAGTTAAATACTGGGTTCAAATTTGTAGAAGAGGGAGGTGAAGCCATTCACTTGACTACTGGGCTCAAATTTGTTTTGCAGTAAAAGTGCAGATGTGTAGTAATTTCTTTTCTATGTAAAAATAAAAATAAAAAACTTTATGAAAAGCTAAAGGGCGTTGAGGCGTTTCGGACGGCCATGGGGCTACTGGAAAAGTTATCTGAATGGCAATTTTCAATAGAGATGAATACAAAATACACTAATGTACCTCTCTTTACGCCCTTTTGGACGCCCACATGTTTCTCACATTTTTTCATTTCGCGCCCCAAAAATGAAACCATTCAAATTATGCGCTTTTTTTCCGGTGCGTATATTTAATCAAAGTAGGTGAAGGGGAATAATCTTTGCAATACTAATAATGGTAAAAATATAATTATTAAAACTATTACAACAAAACTAATTAAAAATTAAATTTAAATACAGTTATATATAGCCGATATTTTACATCTTAAGAAATGAGTTTCAAATAATTTTTAGCCAGTTTCCTTTAAAAAAGGTTTTTTTTTTAGCATTTAGAAATGAAAATTTGTTTAGAAACATTACATTTATATTAACATTTGATGTAAAAAGTTCTTTTAAGGAAGTTTTTCTAAACTGACTTATTAATACCATAATTTAATTCTGAAAAAAAAAAGCATGTCTAAAATAAAAGAAGTAATATTTAAATTAAATACTTTCAGAAATAAAAATAGTTTTATATACATATATATGCTTATAAATCATTCATTCTAAGAATTATTATTTAAAACCAAAGAGTTAACAAGATAAATTACCATGATTCAGAATAAATTCCTGCACTTATGAAAAGAAAACCAGTAATAACAAGCCATAACTGATTACAAATCAGAGTGAATATGATACCATATTACATAACCTCAAAACAGGATGTCAAGCATTTTAGTACAGTAGACACCGGTTATAAACGTACTCTCACGGGACCTCAAAAAGTAGTACTTTGTAGCCTAAGTACGTTATAAGCAATACCGGCAGTAAGATTCAATGTTACACAAAAAAAGAAAGTGGGCTCATAATTTCACTGTAATGTGTGTTTTAAACAGGTGTGATTTTTTTAAAATTTAAATTAAATAAAAACAGAACATTTTTTATTGAGATAAATAATCTCTAATTTTCTTTTTAATTCTAAAACTGACAACGAGTGTTTGTGAACGTACTGAAATTTCCGAGAAAAAGGAAATAAAATGCACGTTATAGCCAAAGTACGTACTTTTGTTAAGTATGTTTTAACCGAAGTTAAACAATATAAATATAGGACTTCAATCGGGACCTAGCTTCTAGGTACGTTATAACCGATAGTACGTTAGATCCCTGGTCCGTTATAACCGGTTATTTCGCACTGTATGTACATGATACATACAGTGCGCACTGTATGTACATGATACTTAAATAACCCAAGAATTTCATAGTAACAGTGGCTTGGGTCGAAGTGGGCATATAACGCTCCCTTCTACGCCCCTCATGGCCAAGCATGCCTTTCTTTTTAAGATAATACGTGTTAATTAAAATGTTTAATTTCTATTAGCAACCCTTTCTTTAAAAAATTAGGAAATCCCGAAAGAAGACAGTGCTTTAAAGTGGTACTTGTAAGAAACCATACAACTTTTCATTCGTTTTTAAATAGGGTGTCAATGATTTACATCAGCAGATTTAAATCGGTGATTTTAATCTTGAATTAAATAATTTGATTTAAATCAGGGATGTACAACCTACGCCCTACGGGCTATTACTAGCTCATGACACCCTTTTCCATTCATCTGCCAATCCAGTTGCATGCTGAAAAACACAACAGAATCCATCAATTCAATTTTTAGGAAAAGGAATTAATTGTGAAAATGTAATTCTTTCAGATTTGTTTTTAATGGCCATAAATATGGCAGCAGAAAATTTCAGTTATAATTAATAGACTTTTATGAATATGTGCCATCCAGGGGCGTAGCCAAGGTTAGGGGGTTAGGGGGTCATAACCCCCCCATGAGAAATTTTACCCATACAAAATGTATATTCTTCACTACAATATTACACACATGTATACATATATATGAGTTGTAGTAGTCGTAACCCCCCCTCCCCCATGAAAAATTTCTGGCTATGGCCCTGGTCCCATCATATTATCAAGAATTTTTATTTGCTATTTGTGAGATTCCACAGTATTGTCATGCCCACAATAAACTCGATTGGTCATAACTACAAAAAAATTGAGTTCGGTGAACAATTTTTCTATTTTTGTAAACAATGTAGCATACCTACTGTTAAAAAAATTCATTCATCTAATCTAAATGTTTAATTTAGTTATCATCAACCGAGCTTGTTGCAAACATGACACAAACAATCACAGTACTATGGGATTACACAATTGCCTTGCCTATGTGTGCCACCAGATTTTCAAGAACTTAATTTGCAAAATTAAGAGAAAGTTATAATTAAAAATTTGGAATTTTGTCATTACATCCATCAAGTAGTCTTTAATATTTTGTTTTTAAAACTATATTAGTTAAAAGGGCGCACTACTTGACCTTTGATACATAACATTTGAATTACTACGGCCCACAAGCTGAAAGAGGTTGTGCAAAAAAAAACAATTATTGTTATTGCATGTGAATAAGATATCTGTACAGCTTTATTCCTGAAAGCAATTTCACAATGCTTCCAAAATCATTCATTCGGGACAAAATTATTTTATTTGCATACAAAAGGTTTATACTACTAACTAGATACGGTGTGCAAAATTCTGTAATTCGACTTGAAGTGCATGAGTATTTAGCGTGTGCCCTCCCCCCCTTTTTACACACACACACACAAAGATAAACTTCCGTTACAAACGTTGCCCGGGTGTATTAAGTATTAAGGAATAACATGCCTAAAAATTATTGTCTGCTTCGCTCCCCACCGTTGCAAAGCACGAGTGCAGCGATTTTCCTCTTGTGTCTTGTCCTCTTGTGATCTAAGAAAAACCTGTACACGCGACGAATGTGCACATTAAATTTGTAGGGCCGGTTCTGGATTACCAATTCTGTGTGTTGTTCAACAGAACAACCAAATGAAATAATTGACAAATTATAATGAATTAAGTAATGTAAAGAGTTTAATTATCTCTTTAATTGATTGTTTACAAGAAGTGCTTGCTTATGTAAAAATCAAAAAGATATTCTGTTAATGCTTAATCTACAACAGAACATGTATTATCTGAATGAATTTTTTACACTGTAATATTCTGTTGTATTTTGATGTCAGTAGAAATAATTATAACAAAACTATAGTTCAGGAGAGGTTTTTTTAACTCTATTAATTTGTAATTTTTAACACATCAATGGTGAGATCCACTAATTTTTTTTCGCGGGTGTGTGTGTGTGTGTGTGTGAGGGGAGTTATGCAAAAAAAACCGGATAAAAAATATAATGATGACTTATCTGGAAGCATTTAAAATATATTAAAATGAATAGAATAAAATGTATAAAATATTTAAAAATCGTTTAGTGATACACATCACTAAAAATAAAATAATTTTCAAATTTACTTTTCAGCTAAGCCGAAATAATATTAGAAAAAATAAAAATACATTTAAAGATTAGTTTTTTTAATCAAAAATTTATCTTTACTTGTCATGTTACTGTGAAAGTGAATAAAGCGAGAATGTGAGACAAATTATATATGAGGTGATTTAAGTCATTAAAAACTGACCGGGGATTAAACTAAACTAAAAAAAAAAAGTAGTTTTATTGTCGGTGTTTCCTTTTTAAAGTTCATACTGTAAAATTAGCCTATGGAGTTCAATTTTTTTTTTCAAGCCTACAAGTTCTATCACTACGAAATATTAATACAGAGGACCATTGTTTATAAACTATAACGTTTTTCAAGAGACCGTTACTAAAAACATTTTAAAAATTGAGGGTTTTTTTCTTCTTTTTTGAAGATTCTGAAATTTACTAAAGTTATAATGCATAGTAAAAGCTCAAGCCTGTCTAAAGCGGATCTTTAACTACGCGGAAACTTGTTCTTTAATCAAATATTTCTTGGTCCTCTGAATACTTACTCTAGGATATAAACAGTTGAGGATTCAGAAATTTTTTTTTGTGACGATATGCAATAAAACAAAATATCACTTTAAAGTATTGTAATTTGTTTTGGGAGGGGTGAATTTAGAATAAAAGGTTATTTTCCCTATGCAAAATGCACATTAAAGTAAAATGCTACCCTTTAGAAATGTCTTTGGAAAGGGGGAGGAGGGGCGCTCAAGCGTCTTAGCCCTTTCCCTGTATGCAACACTGGATATAACTTTTGTTTAATCGAAAACTGCGTCAATGGAAGAACATTTATTTCCGTTTAAGACAAAATTTTATTATTATACAGTAAAACCTAATAAATTTCAACCGAATCCTTTTCACTAATTCGATTGATATTATTTTAAAATACAAGTTAGATTAATTTATTTGAGTGATTACTCCGAGAAAAACATGTAAATGAATTTACTTGCGAAAATAATTTTATATCATTACAACATTATGTAATGGAATGAGTGAAAGAAAGAAAGAAAGAATATCTATATGAGGGTTTTATTTTTTAAAGTCTTATGAATGTTTGATAAACTAATATTTATTTGACTTCGACGCAAAGCTCTATTTGTAGCAAACGGAATCTCATTTTGAAACAAATTGGAATCTCCAAAAAGAGAAGGAAATGGGATATTTTCTTGGGAAAGCGAAACACGTACAAAGCAGACAATGAGTCTTTTTTCCAGTGCTTCTGGTCAACCGTCACCTTGACCCCAGAATTGACCCTAACTTCCCTTCTTTGCCCCCCCACTTCCCCGTTTCCTTTCCTCCAGCATAAGGGACCATCTATAAAGGTTTTTTTTTTTTTTGTCCAAGCAGCAAGAATTTGCGGAAGAAGGTGGGGAAACGGTATTTGACAGTTTGGCGCATTTGGCGGAATGCTGTGTGAGGTATAACCCTTTCAACATTTGCTAGAGAGATTTATCCTCTAATTTCTTTCTTTTGAAATCTGCTTATCAGTACATCACAGAAAAGGGGATCAACTCACTGGAAAAAAGCAGCAAGTTGTGGTGCAATCAGGAGGTTATACACATTCAAAATCCAGTTTTCAGTATTGGGACGAAAACTGTTAGCAAGTTACAGGGCATTCAATCATTATCAGTTCTTGCTAAGGTTGAAGAGCATAAGGGCTGTATATATAGTTTTGTGCTTGAGACATAGTTTTACATCTACTATATAGCATGGCATCAGCATCAAATAGGAAAAGGATAACATTTTTTAAAAAGTTGATGTAATCCATTCAGCAGAAGTTGAAAAGCTTAGAGACTTAAGTCAGAGATTGTGAGACTTAAGAGCTTGTGAGACTTAAGTCAGAAATTTAGTATAAGCAAAATCCAAGTAAGTCATGTACTGAAGCAACTTCAAATTTAATGGTAAACCTAGCATCACTAAAATTACTGTGGCTGTGCTACTTATTTATAAAAATTTATTAAAAGTACAACCTAGATTTCTATTTAAGTGACATCTTTTTAATATGAACCCTCTTAATAACGGACACCTCTATTTAAGAGACAAAATGTCTGGTCCTGTGGATGTCCCTTATTGAAAGGTACTACTGTAATGTCTAGTCCGTGGCGATAAAAAGGTTGAGGAGCGCTGATTTAGAATAATGGAAACAACACGTGAAAATAGTTTAGAGCATTTTAATGGATTTTTTTGGTGAGAAATTATCAGAAGAGGAAAAGAAAAAATCGATAAAAATCTTGAAAAACATTTACAAAAATGACATAAACATTTAAAATTTTGTCGATGAACTGAATCATTTTTTTCTATGTTTGGAAGAAAACATTGAACTTGACAGAAATGCATATGAAATTTACATGGCTGCACAAGATGTCATAAACTTTTCCTAATGTAGAAATAACTTCAAAAATATTTTTAACTTTATACTCATTTCAAATGCTAGGCCTTTTTCGGTTTTAAAGAGCACGAAGAACTATGTGAGAACTACGATAGGGAAGAACGATTAAAAAATTTGGCTTAGTTATAGATAGAACAGAAAAGTTTGGCAGACAAAAAAATTATTGATGAATTTGCAAATGATAAATCACGAGTTCACATAAAATACTTTCTTAACCCTCTCGTCACCCTGAACGCCTGAACCTCATATGAGGCTCCCACTTCAAATAGCAATATTTAGAGAGAAAACAATTGAATTTAGTATTTTTTTCTTTCAGTGATATCAATATCGTTAATTCATGTAGAAAGTATATGAGGCTCTTAACTAGATGCATAAATCGTGCCTAGATTGCAGTACTAGTCAATTTAGATCATTTTTTACAGTTTTCGCTTCATTGTTTCAGGAGAAAAATTAAGAAAATACTTTCGCTGCTTTTTTACCGTTTTTTTTAAAATTCAAGTATAGTTTTTTTCTTAATCCTCAACCTTTACCTAATATGTGCAGCCTTGTAAATTAATTTTAGCATTACAAAATGCAGAAATTAATATTAGAAAAATCTAATATTAATCGACAATAGAAAAAAATATTTTTGCACGATTTATAATAGTATTTCAGATGCATTTAATAGACAGATTTTTTTTCAACAGATTTTTTTTTCTCTGATTTTTCATAATTCGGTGACGAGAGGGTTAAACAGTTGTGTAAAGTTCCTTGTTTGATTAAGTGTAAGTTTTATAAATTCTTTTATCAAATTTTTGTTGAGTTTAATTTTATTGTTAAAGGAATTGAGTGAAATCGTTTAGTGCTCCCCCTCACGAAAAAAAGTCATAGTGTCCTTAGTACACTAAATTATGAAAGGAACTTGAGCTAGGGGGCTTTGAAAGTTTTAACCCCAGGGGCCTCCAATAGCCTTGATCCGCCTCTTATAGGCTCCGATTATTTTAAGGGTCTCGCAGAAAATCAAAGGGGAAGGATAAGATTTATAATCAGTCAAAGTTTAGAAATTTCTGTAAGTCAGAAAACAATACTGATAATGAGTTGGTCTTATGAAAAACGTGCTTGGTATTTGTAAATTGAAGTTCGACGATTATACAGGGTGTGCCATAATTATTGGGACAAATTTTAAGGGGACGCAGGGCATATAATAAAGGATTTGAATCGCATAGGAATGTGTTGAAAATGCACGATCATTATTATTATTATTTGTTTTTTCTTGAGATGTCAACGTTAGCCACAAAATATGCATTTAATTATCTGGTTTTGCCAATGGCAATTAGTTGTAAAATTCTATACTCCCATATGAGTTTATGAAGATTTCCGATGGGAAATAAGTTTAAATTTTTTAAGAGTTCTAACGTTTGTTTTTTGACTGTGAATCGTTAGATTGTAGCTAGTGTTTGTTTTCAACATAGAATTAATACTGCCGTGATGGTATTTGATGAGTATACAAATACCAAACGCGTTTTAGATAAACGACATCGTTCAGTCAGTTAATTTTGGCGTCCGCATCATAGAAAGCTGGGTTGGTACTAAACTATCTCTTGATACGCTTTAACATTTTCCCTATTTTCTTCAGTGATTTGAATCCACCTAGGAATTTCCACATCTTTCAACAGTTTCAAATCTTGAAGCCATCCCAAAAGTTCTGTTCAAAGTTCGCAACTTCATTCCAGCTGATTCCTTTCTTCCATGCTTTCTGTAACATTATTTTCGGACAAAGCATGACTGGTAAGACCAGTGCCGATCCTAACCTTCGGCCGCCCACGTGCAAATTAAAATTGGCCGCCCTTTTTCTTACAAACCAACAAAATGTTTAAATAAATTACTATTAAAAACTTTTTAAAAAATGTATGGAAGTGTAAAAAGTATGGAATGGATGAAAATCAAGTTAAAGTTCGTATTTTATTTTCAGAAAAATACAATCTACAACTACAATAAGTATTTCTGATCTTTCAAAAAATTATAACAATATTTTTCGAGCTTCCTTACAGGCAAATTCATCCATAACACTTGAAATGTCTATCGCCTCACAGATGTCACTTTCAATTGAAAGAATAGCCAAATTCGTAAGCATTTCTTGTGAGATTGTAGATCTTAAGTAATATTTAATCAAACTTAATTTTGAAAAGCTTCTTTCACCTAAGCAATACTGATTGGTATAGTCAAAAATATTCTGAGTGCTATAGATAAATTGGGAAAATATGATGTTAAATCTTGACTTAATATATGATTCCAAAATTTCTAATGACTTTAACCGGCAAATATTTGGAAACAGATCTCGAAAACATAGAATTGCAACTGCATTTCACTGTGCAATTCTATACCGTCTAAGTCCTTTCCATTTTTCCATCTTTATTTATTTGTAGTTTAATGTCCAAATCCATACAACTTTTTTTCAAATTGTCACTATCTTCAGAGTTAAAAGTTAGTAAGAAACTCAATATTGAGAAGCAGCTTTCCACCAAATCGAAACGTTCACCTACTGAACTGATGGAAATATCCAAAATTTGAAAATAAAAATTAATCTTAAACTTTTTTTCAGAGTCTGTAACATCTTCTTCATGTGATTCGTAGGGAAACATACGAGGTTTCTTTCTTTCACGAATTTCAGGAAATTTGGGCTCTACATTAATTTCCTGTGCAATAAGACGATTGATTGATAAATGTGACAAAGCTTTCGTCATTTCTTTTCAAAGTTAAATATGTTTTTAAATTCCTTAATGCTTCGACACATTCTGTTAAATCTATGTTCGATTGCTGCAACATTTTTGAAACAATATTTATTGTTTCTAGCAAATCGTGCTAAATCATTACTGAACATATAAATTTGAATGAACAAATTGTTTCCGGTAGAGATTTAGCTTTTAGCTTTGCTACACGATCTTTTGCTTCATGTGAAAGTTGATTCAACGCAACGAGGATATTTTTAAGATATGTTTGCAATGGTCGTAATGCAAGTATTCGACTCTCCCAGCGAGTATCGTTTAGCGGCTTTAAATAAAAGTCTGTAATTGTATTCTTTAAAATATCCCATCTGTATATCGAAGCTAAAAAATAGTTGTATAATTCTTGAATAACATAAAAAAAATTGCAATCTCTCCACTTGATTTAGCAGCGTCGTTAATTACTAAGTTCAGACAATGTGCCTCGCATGGTGTAAAAAATGCCCTAGGATTAATATCTAAAGTCTTTTTTGCAGACACATATTTTTTCCGCGCATGTTGGCGCCATCAGGGGCGTAGCCAGGGGGGGATATCGGGATATATCCCCCCCCGCAAAATTTTCCAGGCGCATATCCCCCCCCCCCCGAAAAATTTTCCTGGCTACACGCCTGGTCGCCATTATCGTATCCTTGTCCCCGAATGTTTTGAACTAGATTTAAACTAGGAAGTACATCATCTAACACAAAATTGAACAAGCCTTCCCCTGTAGTATCCTTAATTTGGTAAAATCCAACAAAATATTCGGAAATGACTGATTTGCTATCTGACATGTTCACGCATTGAATTATAAAGGTAATTTGTTCAGTGTGGCTAATGTCCGGTGTGCTGTCCAATATAACAGAAAAATATCTGGACTTCTGTATTATTTTTATAATCTGTTTTTTAGTAGAATCAGCTAATTTTGAAAATGTTGACCTAAATAATAGGGCATGCGGGTATTTTTATACTTAGAGTTTTGGATGTGATTTATAGGTGTGATTTATAGGTTCAAGTAAAATAGGATCGAATTTGGCTATCATTTCCACCGCTTTTAAAAAGTTTCCATTGCTTTTTCGTATAGGTTTGAACTACTACCTCTAAAAGATAAGTTTTGGCTAGCCAAATATTGCACAATAGCAATCATTCTGTTACGAATTTTCGGGGCAACTCGCTGCTCTCGGGCTTAAAATAGTTTAAAATTCGTATTCTCGCTTCAAATAGATAAATTTTGCTTCTTGTTGCATCAAAATCGGCCAATTAGAACCAGAGATATGGAGGTTTCGATTTGCCATTATTTTTCAATGAAGGTTCTAGAAATCTTGAGAAATATTAGTCCTAGAGCTTAGATCTCTTCAGTTTTGAAGACTTATTTTTGACGCCAAATTTGGCGATATTTCGCCAAAAGTCGCCAAGCTGGGCGACTTTTTGGTCATTTGGCGCGATTTTCCCAATGGCGCCTGGAAGTTGTTTTACCTGCATTAAAAACGCATAATAACCTAACATTTCTCTTCTATGACGTAATCAATATTCTCGCTTTATGTAGAATCTTCAAGAAATACACTCCTCTAGAAGCTTCCCGCAGTTTCTGCCTCCCCTATATAAACCGGCGCGCTGCCCCGACAGTTCAGTGCGAGTTGAACGCTCAATGTGTGAAGAGCTCTCAGTACGCTTGTTTTGTGTGAATTGATAGTGCTATAGAAGCTGTGTTTTAGCTTGTTTTGTGAAGCTGTTTTTAAAGTGCTGTGTGTAAATTCTTCATTGCTGTGTCTTAAGTGATTGTGTACTATATCCCTCGAATATTTCCACGGAATTTTTGCCTGTGAAAGTGACTTATTTTGAGTGAGAAATACAGCATTTGTGAGAGCTTCTGATCCAAGCAGATTGTTAAAAGCACGTTACTGCTAGATTGTGCTTGTGTATTGTGTACAGCTGATTGTTCTACGAAGTTCTAGAAGCAATAAAGTTCGTGTTCCATCCTGACAGGTGACTTTTTACTTGAACTTTTTTTACACCAACAGGACTTTAGAACGACGAACCCCAGGAGTAGCAGAGTAATTCCGCAACAATTCGTTCGATAATTGCTCTCCATCGTTTCTTTTCCAAAGAAAAGAAGTTTTGTTGATCTCTATCTATTGTGCTATTGTTGCTTAGCCGTGTTTTGATCTCCCAAAAAGTCTTAACACATTTCATATGTTTGCACTATTCTCGTGTCTAGAAAAATAGTCAGAGCAATGTTGCCAATCCCTATAACCAAGACTAATAAGCTGAATATTTTCTCCTTCAGACCCTCCAAATAATTTGCATGGAAAGCAAAATGCGGCATCTAATGAAACAGAATATAAAAACCAAGTTCGTCTAACTTTTTCACCATTTTTCAATGAGTTGTAAACATACGAATAACTAAATCGTCTACCAGTTTCACTTGTAAGAAATTTAAAATTTTCGCTTTCAGACATAAATTCCGTCTCAATTAAAAGTTCAATAGTTCTAAAAGTTAATTTGGAAGGCCAAGTACCAGCATCACTGACAGTAAAACCAGAGATTGTGTTTTCTTTGGATGTTCCAGGATGAGCCTCTGCGAGATCAGATTCTGCTATGTCTACATTCTCCAAAACCACGGTCTCATTCGAAGATAAAATTAAGTTATCAGGAGGTGAATCCCAACTGTCGTTTGGCTCTTCTGTTGCTTGAATTTTTGCACTGATGTCGTGACGAACATCTTTGCATTCAGTCAAATTAGTAGAGTTAGATCTTAGAAAAAAATTATATAAGGTCATTATATTTTTATGTTGGTTGATAATCATTTCGCCGCCCCTTAAGTTTGGCCGCCCACGTGCGGGGCACCATCTTGCCCCCCCGCTAGGATCGGCACTGGGTAAGGCGAATCCAAATGGATCAAATACTTTGTTCACTGACGAAAGCATCACACGTTTAGTCACTTTCTTAATGTTGAAATCATCTATCCAGCTCATATCTACTTTCAAAGTATCGAATTCTTTATTCCAAATCAAACCTAGAACGCGTGTCTCTTTTTCTGATTTGTAATGTCGCAATCACCAGAATATTCTCATTCTCTTAGTTCAAAACATCCTTTTTTGATAGAGTATACTATTTTTACCCTGCTGGAAGAATGTTAAACTAATCTCTGTCCCTACAAGTTCAACAGTACCTAACGATTTTAAGTATTGAGAATAGAATTTTTTTGTTGTTGTTGTTGTTTGTTCCCTAGATAGAGGAGCGAGTTACAAATATCCCTTTGAAATAGATATATACACACATGCCTGATGCCACTTCTCAAACTGTATGCTGGCATCCCCACAATATCTTTCTTGTCTGTTTGCTTGCATTAAGATAGCGGTTTACAGATAAATAATTTTGAAAACTGATGTGATTATTAGTAGCATAAATTTTTAATCTTATTTTTTTTAATCGTACAGAACAATTTAAACAAAACTTTTAAATTGAAATATGTACTTCTTTCCACATCCACCCATGAGGTTTTTCAAAAGTAGATGACGTGTTAAATTGATAAAGTTTATATTTAGGTATGAAAAACCGTAAAGTCATATAAAATTCAACTTACCGCTGAAAAATCCTTTAAAATATATAAAACGTACGCATATGTTAATACCTCATACAGAGGCTAGGAAAAACACACCTTTACAGTTTTGCGTTTGTAACTTAAAAATCAAAAATAATTGCACTACAACTGCAGAGCACAGGATCAAATACGAGGTAAAAAAACACTGATCACAACCACTGTGTGGCCAACGTTTTTATCTGTACGACTGTGAGTGAAAATCAACGAATTTCGTTCCCATACCATAATATGACCAAATGCTCGTCATTTTTATTTTTTGTGTTCAGTCACCTAAAATTAATTCCATGTGTTCAGAATGTATGGAAAAATGGCTAGCAATTAAGTTTCATCCTTTAAAAATCTATCTACTATACAATACTAATAGATTTACATCTGTATTACTGCAAAGCCCATTAGTCTTTCTTTCGAACTTTACCTGAAGGGGTGGTGATATTGTCCTGTGTAAAATGTCGCTTTAGGAGGTGCCAAGGTCCCCCCGAAGATATTAATCAGGTCTTTTTGGTATGGAGTCTTGGATATACCAAGACGAGATTTTCGACAGATCCTCTTTCACACACACGAGTCTTCAAGAATTCGATAATGATATTTGTCCAGAACCGAAGCTATCAGCAAACAAAAGAGGCGAGGCGTGTTTTTTTTTTTTTTGTGGGGCTACGTCTTTATCCATTCTTTTACTGAAAGTTTTTTCTCCCCTCCTACGATGAAAGAGTGAAGTGGCATTTGAAAGGAAATTTTCTACTGTCAAGCAGCAGGAAAAGACTCTTTTTAAATGGTGTCTTAGTTCTTGAAGCTTCAGAACAGCAATACTAACAGTCAAGTTACATAATCTATAAAAAATTCTGAAATTTCCTCTTATTTTTTTAGACACGATAAGTATAAAGCTCCTTTTGATTTGGGGCTCCTATGAAGCCGCGATCCGGGGCCTTGCACCCGCAGCACGCCCACCCCCCCATGCGGCTTTGGATCAGTGGCGGATCCACGGCGGGGAGGGCTGTGGGGCTCGAGCCCCCCCCCCCCCAGAGCTAGAAATACACTATGGATTAGGGAAGTTTTTAAAAAATGTAGATTTTCACATGAACTGAAAATTTAAAAAAGTAGCACTGTATATACAGTTGACTCTCTGTTTAACGACGATCTCTTTCCAAAGACGACATTTCAAAGTCCCAGCAACTCCAACATAAAAAATTTCTATTCAAAGACGACGTCGTTTTATGTTTAACAACGATTTTTTTTTTCATCTTACGCAACAGGAAAGGGGGGGAAATTTTTTAAGAGTGGGAAAAAAGAGTCGGGGAATGTCAAAAGTGCAATTCGCAAGACAATCTCAACTACCTGAGTGTATCCTCAGAGGTATTTTAGAAGCAAAGAGAAAATTCTTGAAGCAGCACAAAAATTTAGTTCGGGATCCAAATCCAAAGTCAATGTGTCCGATTGGAAGAGTTTGCCGAGGCACTTCTGCATGCAAATGGTTGTATGAAGCAAGAGCATCCAACATTCTAATTTCTGGGCCCCACCATGGCCAAGTGGATAAGACACTCGACATGATAGGCGGCTGAAGTGTGAAGGTCCCGCGCTTGGGCCTACCGCGCGGATGTCGATGTAACTATCTGGAGTTTTTCTAGATGGTTTTTTCCAGATTTAATGTGAATACGCGTTAGAACTTCTGAAAAAATCCTCCGACCAAGGCAACCGCCACAGAATGCAGATGCCTCTAGTATAGGCTTGCCACATAACATCACATAACGCATAACTCCAATTTCTGGAGGCCCGACGAGTGGCTGAGCGCATAGCGCTCGCAACTGGGAGAAGTAAAGTAATTTAAAATAATTTTTTGTGGATAGTAAAATAATATAATGATAATAAAAGTAACATCTTTAAACACGCCAATATATCAAGAAAAATATTCACAGTCCTAGGAATATAAAACGTTGGTGTTGGTGTTACGTTGGATTACGGCCAATTATCTGCACATGGAATCTAAGCCGATGGGTGGGGTGCACTCCGTGGGGGGGTCTTTCTAAGGGGTCCTAGCCCTTATTTACTCTTAAGTTTCGGAGGAAAGCACGGAAAACTCCCAACAGTTAGGTCGGCGGGCGCGAACTGGTTTTGAACCAGGCACCTTCCAAAGTGTAAAGGGAAATGTTATTCTTTTACAAATTCTGTTTATGGAAGATCTCTATTTAAGGACGATTTTTTACATTTTTGCGGTTCCTTGAAAGTCGTTAAACAGAGAGCCAACTATATATATATATATATATATATATATATACCAAGAATATTTACACCAATTCTTATTGAATCCTTGTGGACTAAACATAATTTCTCTATTTACAAAAATGATAGAGCTTTTATTTTTAAACAGAAGGAGGGGCAAATTTTACTGACTCGCTATCGCCATAGTGGCTGGAGCACAGTTCCCAGTGTTATTTGTACAGTGGAACCTGCCTAAACCCTTGGGAAGAACAAAACTGGTCACCTTATAAAGAGGGTCACCTTAAAAAGGTGGTAACGTGTGATACAACTAAGTAAAGCGAAATTGCATTAAAGTTGTCACTATAGACAGACAATCTCTTTACCAAGGTGATCACTTTAGCAGGTTCCACCTTATTTGAATGGATGACGGCAGACTGATACGGTGAAAAAATCGTCTGTTGCTCTCTCCATTTTATAGGGGACGGAGATTGCGGTTTAGTGCAGAAATCTTTTATTGGTAAACCCCGAATTGACATTAAAAACTCGCAAAATTCGCGACGAGAATGCCCTTTTACCCACTGCAGTCACGTTAGACGCAGCGGCAATCAGCATTGGCCTCAAGTGATGCTGAGGCATAGACGAACAATCCAACGCT
>JAWZYV010015105.1:0-64185 GCA_038373885.1 Cheiracanthium punctorium | reverse complement strand
AAACAATATTTAATTAGACTTTAGAATTACGCTACAAATACACAAAGGAAAAATGGGTATATGTCAAATATGCCGAACATGCGGCAGCGAAACAGGGGAAAATCACAACATACAGGCGAGCGCGAGGTCTACAGGCGTACTGAGTGAGAACCACGTTGAGTGTCCAGTCCGGGGAAAACCGGTTGAGTTGTGCACTAGCCAGTTGCCGTTACAGTGCGGATTCGCAAACCAAGGGGTTTGTTACAGGGGAGTATGCATCACCGCACGTCCATTCAAATACGGTGAAACCTGCTAAAGTGACCACCTTGGTAAAGAGATCGTCTGTCTATAGGGACAACTTTAATGCAATTTCGCTTTATAACCATCACATTTTACCACCTTCGTAAGGTGACCGTCTTTATAAGGTGACCAGCTTTGTTCTTCCCAAGGGTAGTCCTATTAGACAGGTTCCACTGAACAAATAAAACTGGGAACTGTGCTCCAGCCACTGTGGCGATAGCGAGCCAATAAAATTTGCACCCCCTTCTTTTTAAAAACAAAAGCTCTATCATTTTTGTAAATGGAGAAATTATGTTTAGTCCACAAGGATTCAATAAGTATTGGTGTAAATATTCTTGATATATGTGTATATATATATATATATATATATATATATATATATATATATATATATATATATATATATATCTAAAATCAATAATATATCCAATATGTGATAAATAAAACTATGTCCAAATTAGATTATTGGATGGTGAGGATGGGGTTGGTTGTTGGTTATTTATTTATAAAAAAAAAGGAAAATCATAAAATATATATTTGTATATTTTATACAAAAAAATTCTTAAAAAAAAAAACAATGTAGAATTGTTGATTACTGGTACATATTCTTTTTGAGATATATATATATATATATATATATATATAATTTCTTAATATTATTATTATTATTTTTTTCCTCTACTGTACTATATATAAGCCCTATTAAGTGTGATTTTACTTATACTGCATAGAATACTATCATAACTAATAACAATTAATACTTGTAATTAGTAAGTAAAATTATTATTATAATTATTATGATAATTAATGTTAATTACAATATTTTTCCCCTTAACTCTTTTTTACACTCTCCTTAGTACTTCCTAGCTATTAAAGCTTGTACTACGTTGCTCATAGGATAGCTATACTCAATTAATTTAAAAAAAATTATTTATTATTTATTATTATTATTATTATTATTATTTAATATTATTCTTATTTCCCCGTCCCCTTCCATTTACTGAATTTCTTGATAAATTTACATAGTTCTGGCAGCATTTTGTCTGTTTTTATTTCTCATACATTTTCTCCTTGGTTTTAGCTGTTTCCATTTTTATTTTTGTCGATTAATTTTCTCGGTTGGCAACGATATCTAGTCTTGTCAGTTCTTCCTCCTTCATGTTTGGTTAGCATTCATGCTATTTTTTTCTCATAGCTATGGTCGTATCCCCAGGTCACATAAAGCAACTTCTTTTGTCAGGTGACCTGCAGACAGAGCCTGATTATGACCAACAGGGGCCCCGGGCATTGATGAATTTTGGGGCCCCATCTATGAAATTTGTTTTATTTTTCATAAAAGAAATAGAAAAGATTATACAGAAAAGATATAGAAAAGAATATTTCAGAGCAACATTGGATATTGGGGGCCCTTTAGAGCCGGGGGCCTTGGACAAAGTCCCGATTTGCCCATGCGATAATAAGGCTCTGCCTGCAGAAACCTAGCTATTTTTGTTTTTTCTTTAAATTGAAATGTGAGTACGGTGGTACTTGACAATGGAGCACTCCATTTCAATTTTACACTCCATCTCCACTTCATTGCATAGGATCGATCGAACAGTTAGGCCTACGCCCACGTGATCTCACTTGGCTTGTCCTCCAACTTCTCTATAGCTTTGACAGCTCTGTTTTATACAATTTCTTGCCTCTGGATTATCAATTTTTGTTTCATGTTTCAGTACCTTTTTGTTATCATGTGCTACTACTTAATGTTTTACATGGGATTCCATATCATGTAAGTTTAGCTATTTTATATTAACTATAAAAGGTCTTCTTTTAATTAGTATAATCTCAGAAATATCTCTAAGCATATAATAGACAGCTATTTAAGCAGTTAGATGTAATCCTTTAAAAATATCATAATCTTAATAATAATTTTTAATTAATTTATTTTTTATTTATTTATTTTTTAAACTTAATTTACTGTATTTTCTTCTTCTTCTTATTTTTTTTTTTTACTAACTCTTACTTTTTACTTATTGTTCAACTTTTCTCCAATTTTTTCTGGCAACGTATAATTTTCTAGCTTCAATTGGCAACAGCTCCATGGTTGCGCCATGTTTTCAGGCTTAATGCTTCGGTTGCTACTTCTCCACTTTCTCTTCATAATTACATTTTTTCTGGGTATGTCTTTACTATTACTTTTACTTCATAACGGGATAGCCCACTGCTAGTTACATATTTAGCTTTCTTTGTGCTAAGTAACTGCATTGAAATCCTGTTATTTCGTTTTTTTATCTTGGTAGCAAGTATTCGGTTCGTGGGGCCTGAAGATTTTAGCCGATGCTTGCTACCTATTGTTTTACTCCATCCAATTCCGTCTTCTTTTTCTGATTTACCAATGTTTGGATTTCAATCTGCTGCTTTTGTCTGCTTATTCCTATTTTTACTTAAGATTTTGAGTTCATTATTTTGCTCATCAATCATTCCATGGATATTTAGAATTTTGTATTTACCAAGTGGATGCTACGTTGATTCGCAAGTTATGGTTTTTACTATACATATATATATATATATATATATATATAGTTGGCTCTCTTTTTAACGACTTTCAAGGGAGATCTTCCATAAACAGAATTTGTAAAAGAATAACCTTTCCCTTTACACTTTGGAAGGTGCCTGGTTCAAAACCATTTCGTGTCCGCCGACTTAACTGTTCGGAGTTTTCCGTGCTTTCCTCCGAGTAAATAAGGGTCTTTACATTCTGAGGACTTTGAATATTTTCCTTGATATATTGGCGTGTTACTTTTATTATCATTATATTATTTTATTATCCACAAAAAATTATTTTAAGTTACCTTAAAAAAAGGTAGTAAAAACAAGCAATACAATAAAATTAGGTTTCAAGGAAATCAAAATGAGTCAGTTGGTTCATTTTTCGCCTTCCCGTTATTCTTTCTTCCAGACTTTCTCAAATGTGAAATGCGTCAGTTTCCATTTTATGAATTTTTGTAGCTAACCTGCGGAAGCCTGAAAATTTTGCATTCCAAATTTTTCTGCCAGAATAACAGCACTGCAGTAATTGCTTGATTTTATTTTATTGTGGTAATACGAACAATTATTTACATGAGGGATCTAGGCCGAGTACGGGGTGCCCTACATGGGGGTTTTCCTAAGGGGTCTTAATCCGTATTTATGAGAAGTTTCGGAGAAAACTGCGTAAGACTCCGAACGGTTAGATTGACGGACGCGACCTGAGTTTGAACCAGGCTCTTTTCTTCTGCCAGTTGCGAGCGCAATGTGTTCAGCCATTCGTCGGGCCTCCAGAAATTGAAGTTATGTGTTATGTGATGTTATGTGGCAAGCCTATACTAGAGGCATCTGCATTCTGATTTTTTCAGAGGTTCTAACGCGTATTCACGTTAAACCTGAAGAAAACCATCTGGAAAAACTCCAGATAGTTAGATAGATAGCCGCCTGTAGGCCCAAATGCGGGACCTTCACTCTTCAGCCATCTATCATGTCGAGTGTCTTATCCACTCGGTCATGGGGGGGACCAGAAAGTAGAATGTTGGATGCTCTTGCTTCATGCAACCATTTGCATGCAGAAGTGCCTTGGCAAATTCTTCCAATCGGCCACATTGACTTTTGGGCCGTTTGGAATTTGATTCCGAACTAAATTTTTGTGCTGCTTCAAGAATTTTCTCTTTGCTTCTAAAATACTTTGAGATTACACTCAGGTAGTTCAGATTGTCTTGCGAATTGAACTTTTGACATTCCCCGACACTTTTTCCCCCACTCTTAAAAAAATTCCCCCTGTTCCTGTATGTAAGAACATGGAAGGTCCTGTATGGAAAAAAAAAACAGAAACGACGTCGTCTTTGAATAGAAATTTTTTACGTTGGAGTTGCTGGGACTCCAACGTAAAAAAGGAAATGCTGGGGTGAAATATCGTCTTTGGAAAGAGATCGTCGTTAAACAGAGAGTCAACTGTATATACAGTGCTACTTTTTAAAATTTCAGTTCATGTGAAAATTTACAATTTTTTTTTTTAACTTCCCTAATCTATAGTGTATTTCTAGCTCTGGGGGGGGCTCGAGCCCCCAAGCCCCCCCCCGTGGATCCGCCACTGCTTCTAACTAGATCGACTGTTTTTTGTACTCGAGACATCGACAACAGCGCCACTTCATCGCTACCATATCTTGTTTGCACATGCCCGCTCTCCTGGGAGTTTGTAGGTTGGGTTGCCCCTTTTTAATTTACAGTCCTCGTATATTTGCGAACTCTATATTTTTTCTTTTCATTTTCAAAAAACATATTTCACAAAGCTTAATAAAAAATCGTAAATGGATTGATTGACACACTTTAAATTAGCTGAGACATTTTTTAATTTATATTTTTGAAAAATTTCACCCTATTGGTGTAACAGCATAGATTCGTATACAATACAAAGTTTCTTTTTTTATACATATAGATCTGTTGTTCTTTTCGACGTATTACAAGAACACATCTCATAGGCTCTAGTGCAATTTTTTTAGAGCACTTTCAACCTTGTGACTTCAAACTGAATCCACCTAAAAATCTGGCTCTGGGAAATGGGTGTCTTCCAGGATCGTTAAATTAATCAACAGAAGGCTTCTGAAGAAGGTGTGATTAACGGTGATACTGCTCTATCATATTCACCGTCACATTTATGATTTTATGGCTTCTGATTCTTCTCTTTCTTTGCAAGTGCCTGCATGAGAAGTTCATTCATCTGTTCGGGACTGTCCTTCAAGCGACTCTGCCACTCTTTGGTGCCGATTACGGCAAGCGTGTTTTCCGACAAGAAGTCCGTGGCTCGTTCCACCAAGTCTTGCTCTTTTCGCTCCAGTGCGAAACAGACGATGTCGCAGAACGTATCGACAGCAAGGGCATGCTCGAGTACGAACAGGCAACTCGGTTTCAGTTTTGTCACCTGATACTTTACTGCCAGGTCGTACAGGCCGAACACACTCTCAGGAGGAAGTCTATCCGTACTTCCGGTGTACAAATAATCCACGAAGTTACGGAAAATGCCCGCTTCACAATCGTCTAACGACAAGACGCCTGTCGTATTTTTCTTCACGTCATTCTTAAGCATGAAGTTCTGGAGCACGTGCTTCTATGATGGCCTTGTGCAGACGGAAATCTTCGCCTCGCACTTTGACAGCCAGGTCACTGTGATTGCCGCTGACGGAGAGGCCTTTGAAGTCACTTAATAAATTTTCAATATCTGGAAAAAATATAAACTATAAGTGCAAATCAAATCTGATATTTTATACATCTGAATTGGTACAATTATTTCGCATGATGACGTCCAAGAGGTATGAAGAAGTTTATATTCCGAAATGTTGTCTGGAGTTGACCAGCACATCATTTATGGGGCAAGCAATATTTTATACGTGAGCTATAAACAATTGAGGGGATCTATATATACTAGTGCACACAGCTACATGATGAAACGTTCTCTAAGTAAGCAACAGCCAGTTTTAAATATAATTATTTGGAAGGCTCAAGCGTCTGCTTGCTGCAGACTACAGTGATACCTGCGTATAACAATATTGTAGGAACTTCAGAATAATATTGTTATAGAGACTAGCGTTTCTCAACCTGTGGGGCGCCGAGCGTTTGCAAGTGGGGATCGAGCAAAACTAAAGAGCAAGTAGTGATGCACGTTTTTAAAAAATCATCTTATTTATTCTCGTTTTTCCTAAAAAATCTATCTATTTTCGCTTAAAATGTTCATTCAAACTACTGATAACATTATTTTGTAGAAAATTCGACTAAATGTTCATTGTTAAAGATTAAAAAACTGACTGTATGCTGAAAAATGTGAGGGGGGGTGTGTGTCACCGTAAGTTGGCCTTTGTTGGGGGGGGGCGCAATGTTAAAAGGCTGAGAACCGCTGTTATAGACAATTTATCGTTGCAGTCAGGTTGAGCTTTTGAGCATTATTTGAGCATTGAATGTGTTTTCCAATCACCAGAATAAAGATATAAATATAGTATTTATCGCACAAAACAAAACTCCAGTCATTACATCAATGGAAGGTTTTGAACACTGATTGAAAAAGTCAGTGATGAATTTATTTTGTCAAAGTGTAACGCATATACGTAACGTATTAATTGGCTCCTTTTGAATTGGAGAAGGAGTTTATTATATTACGCATTCATTCACGATTCGATAAAGTGAAAATTTTACATAAAATATTTACTATCTATGTATATGTATATATAAGCATGTAAAAGGTAGGTGCATGTACAACGTTTATTTTAGCATTACAAGGAAAAGTAACTTTTCTTCAAACGCCAATATTCTACACCATGCCATCGCAGATTATATATAGGCTTTAGCACATCAAACACAAAATTTCGAGGATCAAGACTTTCTTCGGTACCTGTCCAAAAAAATAAAAAAAATAAAAAAAAAAAAAACCTTTTTTTCATTGCCATTGTGCAATCTTTTATTATTGTGCATTCTAAACCCTAGATAGCGTAAAAAAATGTTTATGTACTATTTTTTTTTTTCAGAAGTTGAAATTAGCTTTATAGACAGGTACGCGTAAAAATTGAAACTGTTGTAGACAGTTTCAAAATCAAAGTCAATAGGAATTTCCAAAAAAATTCCTTGTAAGCAGGTTTATCATTATAGACTGTATCGTTATGTACAGGTTTCACTGTATTAAACAGGGCGGGCTAGCTTATTCTCTGCACAAGAGCACATTCAAATTAATCAGAGAGCGTTGTTGCAACTGATTACATGCAAGTCAGGAAGGATTTGTCTATGCTTTTGCCAGGAGTAAAAAGGGAACTTACTAAATCAGACTTTCTCAAGCTTTGCTTTATGCAGAGATAGCTAGACTAAGATTTACTGAAAATATTGTGACAAACTCCCTTAAAGACCCTTAAAGTGCTTGATCTAAGAAAAAGTTTGAGAAACCCTGCAATACAGTTAAGACACTGCGTCGTCAGGCGACTTCGCTGCACAGTATTACAAAAAAATTCTATTTGATGGTAAATCAAATCCATTGATTTTTTATTTTCGAAATAATTCTATATCGTTAACAGTATGCACTACCACATTCCTTAAAAGTAGGCCACGACCTACCACTAACTTGCCCATGAGTACAGTTCATTAGTACGGTGTTTACTCGCGTAATAGTCACCCTTGCATGATAGTCGCACTCTCGTTTTGAAACAGAAAATATCATCAAAATATTTTCCTCGCGTAAAGATCGCAGTCACGCGTTTGATCCTTTATTATCACAATAAAAATATTACTATAAAAATAAAAATGCCTCTTTTTTGTGTGGAACTGACGAAAGGATTATTTAATACACGACAGATATTCTGGACTCATTTGGGAAGTCACTAATTTTATTGTAATACTAGAATTATTTGAGCATTAGAGTGTGCATTATTAAGGCTAACGTCCACTCGTGTGCGTTTCAGTACGCTAGAATGGGAACCCAATGTATTTTTCAGAATCTTGAAGACGGATTGGGTGTCCCGACAGAGCGGTGGGCGTGCTTTTGCGGTTTCAAGCGTTATCCTTTGGCGGCGAATCCCGACGGGCCATTAAAAGTCAATAAATTCTTCGCCCTGCACTGTATCCCCCCTTGTACAATGCCTGGACCATTAAAAAAAAAGCCCGCTGCTTCCGGAAACAGACGCGAGTGGACCCCAGCCGTTATGTAGTAGATTTCACCGCAAAATAGTCGCACCCAGACTTTCACCATGAAAAATTGGCTAAAAGGATGGGACTATATTACGCGAGTAAAAACACAGTTGTTATAGTTTTTTGGTGTGAGCGAGCAAATGCTGTATTAGCTTGACGTGTAACTGGATTACACAGCTTTTGGATAAGGCATTTTCAATACGTCGAAGCAAGCTAACACACATTCGTCACAACACGTAAGGCGGTAGTGTGTCCAAACTACAAAGGGTTTTGAGACATAGGATGGAACACACAGGTAAAGAGTGACGCACTTACCTTTGATTTCTCCTTCTTCGTGGATCTTCAAGGAGCAGATAATCCCCAGAGTTCCCGAAGGCAAGTATGTCGATGCAAAATCGATCAACTCGGATCTTTATAGAGATTTTGGAGGACCATGTCCACCATTTTTTAGCTTAAAGGTATGCTTGACTGCATTACTCAGTGCTTTTCGGCCGTTCTTCGTCTTTAGGAAGATACTGTACGTCGCAGTTACAGGAGGGTCTGATTCTTCTCTTACGACATATATTCCTATGTATCCCTCTGAGTCAACTTTCTTCCCGTTTGGGTACAATCGGATGTACCAGGATGTGTCGCAGAAGGAATATGCGGGACTCTCGTAGACTTGATCCACCTCCGCTGATAATGACAAGAAGTCGGGAATCTCCCATTCGAAGTCCAGCTGACCCCCTGACCTTTTTAGCTGACCGACTGTTTTTCTGAACATGGTGCTCTTCGATGTCCGGAGGAAAAGGAGACGAGTGGTGGTCTGACCCTGAAAAAGGCAAGCAAGTAACAGACATTATTACGACGCCGCTGTAGTGTGAGGATATAATTCATTCATCTGTATAAACAGTGATACACATGAATATAACATGAACATGAAGTCATATCTAGCACATCTTATTACTTTTCGAACATGTACCATGTAAGGAAAGTATTGTAATCATGAAAAAATTCGACTTCGAGATTTTGGTGTATTGACACGTTTTGAGGTCTTCTGAATTCATTTATACTATTTTTACGAGATGTACGTATGCATGTTTGTACGTGTGTATGTGTGTATGTGAGGGAAAACGATAGCTCCTAAATGGGGCATTCGATTGAGCTCAAATATCAGTATATATGTTATAAACCACTGTCGCAAGAGCGGTATTGATTTTGGTGTGTATAGGACTTATAGTTTTTCTACAGTTTGATTTATTCATCGATTAAAATTTATTTAAATGCTTGGTAATGATCTTAATCGTAAGTGTTCGGAAAGTCGAGTGGAGCCACTCCAGATTTTTTTTTTTTTTTTGGATAACTAAGAGGCTAGTTATGACTCAAAGAATTACACACGAAAAAGGTCACTTGTACCAATACAACATATGGACCGGCGTTACTTCTTATAAGCATAAGTTCGGATAATTAGACTGGCGACTTATGGTATGCTTCCGACTGAACTAAAGTGGTCTGTAATCTTAATGCATAGTGAGATATTTACTTCCTTCTTTCTAAACTTGACATCCAGAAACTCTCGGGCTTAGTTCGCTTCACCAAAAAGGGGGCTTAGATCTCAAAGCGTTAACAGCCGGAAATGAATGCTTCATTTAAACGATACAGTATTAACTTTGAGAGTAGCCAACCGATTAAGGCTTTAAATATTATTCTAAAAGGAAAAACTTTACTATTCAGCTACGCCACCATTAGGAAAATAAACTGGGTAGAACCATTAACATTTTTAAGCAGTTGTTTTGCTTTCTTTACAATTTTAAAGTTACAATACCAAAAAAAAAAAAAAAAAAAAAAAAAGAATTAATATTTTGTAAGGAACAAACAAAAGAGATAAAATGAGATTAAAAAAAAATACAATAACCTTGAATTTTAATTAGAAAAATATCTGATGTGGATTCCACATTACTTCCTTGTACGTCTATAAATTCATAAATATTTTCGGTGCACTTCATCTAAATTTGTTTTATTTGAGAGGTACAAACTTGCAGTAATATCAAGGTTTAACGATTTCTAGCTAAATATTTGAGATATCGCCAAGCTGGGTTCAATTTACTTGTTTTTGGCACTTAATTGGGCGATATTTTGCCAAAAGCTGATGGAAGTGGACGAGGTTTTGGGCATGTACAAAACAATCTATATATATAAAAGAGGAAAGTTTGTTTGTTTGTTCGCTATACGCTTTCAGGCCGTTCGACGGATCTGGACCAAATTTGGCACACTGACTAAATAGGACAAGAGAAAGCTAATGCCGTAAAAATGAAATTAATCGGATTAATAGTTTTTGAGTTATTTTATGTTTTGTAAGGTTTTTGGCCATTTTTCTCGCATTTTACGTTATCGCGAGCTAAATTTCTGTCCGAATATTATATTTTTTATATCTTCGGAAACTACAGAGTTTTCTTTTTCAAATACAATTTGTTACAAAATCGTACTTACATTTGCCGATTTTTGGGAATTTTTTAAAGGAAATCCTGTTTCGAAGAAAGTGTACTGCTTTTAAAAATATGCTATTTTTAAACTGTCGCATAGAAAAACCTAATGGGCAAAAATTTTCCATCTTTTTACCGCTGATTGAACATTTATTTCTCCCTCTTTTAAATTTTGAACCATGCGGAAATGTTTATTAGATTTTTTTTCTGATAAGATCACATATTAAAATTCTCTCCAGAATGCAAGTTCCCCCACTCGGTTCTTCATTTTCAAGGTCGGAATTTTCTTCTGCCAGGCAGAGTGAAAGAGAGACGGGAGGGGGGGGGAGTGAAGAGGGGGAAAGAGAGATGGATCGGCGACCGTGCTAATCCAACCCCCCTCCTCTTCGCGCCCCACTACGCGAAATTCAGGCAGATTGGTTATTATATTGATGACTGGAAACTCTTTATTTGTTTTCCGTTGGTGCGTTGGTAATTTTGATAAAAGACTACATATCAGAACTTAGATAGGTACAAGGGAAAGAAGGCTACCCACGTCCAATTTCCGGTAACCTCTGTAAGCTAACAGATGCCATGTTTATTGTTTTTCTCGGTTCAGCGGGAAGTCCCATGTCCTTTTTATTATCGTTGCAGCCGGAGGATTCCCATTCTTTCCCTTTACAATCACATACCGACGACTGGGCTCTATTTGTTTTTAGTACTTGCGTACTTTACTACTCCTCTATCCTCTTTCCTTTTACTTCTTATGTGTGTTTTTTACAAAGTTTTTTAATTACTTTACTTGCGTAGGTATTAACCATAAATGACTGTTAGAATATGAAGGTAGAAGAGGAGAAGCCTAGCCACGTCCAATTCCCGATTATTTCTACGCTATCACACAGGTGCTTTGTTCTTTTTTCTTTTTTGCAGCGGGAGGATTCACATTCCTTCCCTTTACAATCTATATTTAAGGTAAATGGGCATTTCTCATTTGGGGGGTTTTCTCATTTTCAAGGGGTATCAGCAAGGGGTTTCAGCATTTCTCATTTTCAAGGGTTGCACAGGCAACGCCGGGCCACGCTGCTAGCGACTGATATAGACATAATGCGGTGAAGATGTCCTTCGACCTTAATGTATTGAAATTCCTTTCAGTGGCTCCGTAAATAAAATACCTTGTCGATTGAAACCCATAAAGGAAGTGCACTACAAGATGTAACAAAATCACAATACTCCATTTTACTTTGAAAAAAAATATGTGTATTTATACATATGAAGAACAAAGCTTTCCATCAAAAAGGAAGTACGTAGACCGAGGTGGATGTGATGTACGTAAACATAGAATTGAAAGTTTTTTTTTTTTTTTTTTTTAAAGAAAGAGTGTGTCCACGAGGCCCCTTTGAAAGCTTTTGGTACTTTTAATATATTTTTTAAAAATACATGGAATGAATATATATATATATATTTACACTAGGGGTCAAGGCCCTAGACTTGCTACGCTCGCTTTTCGTGTGAGGAATTCGGCTCCTATAACACTTATTCGTAAAAAAAAGGCATAATTTCAACAGAAAAAACCCAAAGATTGGATCAGATTGAATGTTACCGAGCGACACATTGCATGGCTCTTGCATGTTCCTTAGCACATAAAAATTTAAACTTCACACTATTTTTAATTATGTAAAACCTATGGAGCACCTTGAGTATTTGCCATGCTTGGCGATATTCCATAATTTGGCGACTTGCGTATATATATCGTTAATAGTAAGTTCTAAGAAAACAGTACTTCATATGTTTTCTTTGGTGAAAACTACGGAACAGCTCGATACCTTATCACAAATGGCGACTTTTCGTTATCTATATATTCATATTGTTGCAGCCAATGACCAATCAGCTGTGCAAAATTCACAAGCACAATAAATCAGTAATGTGCTTTTAACAGTCCGCTTAGATCCGAAGCTCTCACAAAGGCTGTAATTCTCACACAAAATAAAACACTTCCACATGTAAAATTCAGTGGAAATATACGAGGGATAACACTAACAACCCCTCAAGAAACAACAGTGAAGAATTTACACACAGCACTTTAAAAACAGCTTCGAAAAGAAGCGCGAAACACCGCTTCTGCCACAGAGTGAAGCAAGCGTACTCACACAGAGAGCTCCATTCACTGCGGGTGCTAGTTCACACTGAACTGTGGCTTCCGAAGCGCTTCAAATTATAGCCGACGCAGAAAGTACAAGAAGCTTCTAGAAAAGTCTATTTCTCGAGGATTCTACATAAAGCGGGAATTTTGATTACGTCATAGATGAGAAACGTTAGGTTTTATTATGCGTTTTTAATGCAGGAAAACCAACTTCCACGCCCCATTGAGAAAATCGCGCCAAATGACCAAAATGTCGCCAAACTTGGCGAATTTTGGCGAAATATAGCCAAATTTGGCGCCAAAAATAAGTGCCCAAAAGTGAAGAGAATGAAGCCCTAGGACCAATATTTCTCGAGTTTTCTAGAAACCCCATATATTTGAATGAGAAACCGAAACCTCCGTATCTCCGGTTCTAATTGACCGATTTTGATGCAACAAAAAGAAAAAGTTTTCTATTTGAAGCATAGAATACGAATTTTGAACTATTTTAAGCCCCAGACCAGCGTGTTGCCCCTATAATTCGTAACAATATGCATAATTCTTTGCAGATTTCCGTATTTAGCACCACGAAATGTATCATCCCGCCTCACTAGCAAATATCTAAGCTGTACTATAACTTGTTTAATAGTCCGGCAGCCAGCGACAGATTTCGGTCAGTTATTTCTTCCCGGCCGATAATTCGTGAGAAGATAGTTGTGTGTTGAAGCCTGGTGATCATCAGCTGCCGCACCATGGGTGGGTTGGGCGGCGGCCGCCCTCCAGACACGTAAAAAAAATAAAAAAATTCAGTCATTTCCTCCCGGCTGAAAATTTCTGAAATAATAGTTGGCATAATACTTGTTTGAAAAAAAAAAACCGTCAGCTGGCCAAGCGGCGTTGGATTATACGTCAGCTGCTCATACGAACATGTAAAAAAATTTTTTTTTTCAATGATTTCCTCCCGGTTGAAAATTTGACAGATGTTTGTTTACATTCTACTTTAAATAAAAAAACAAGTCAGCTGGCTGTATGCCAGTGGAAAACCCGTCAGCTGGCAAGTGAAAGTGTGGCGCGGAAAGGTAGTGTGGCCGCCGCTAGCTTATTTCAATGCACCAGCTGACGGGTTTTCCCCCGGCATACGGCCAGCTGAATTTTTTTATTATGGCAAGAATTATGTCAACTATTATTTGACAAATTTTCAACCGGGAGGAAATAACGCACTTTATTTTATTGGACACAACGCGCCCTGCAGGTGAGTAGCAAACATAATCAGGAAATAATCAAGCGACCGAATAACAAAAATTAAGTTTGAATATAAATATATCAATATATTTTTTATTTACAGTAAATAATTATTATAATTCTTAAATACTATAATGTTTCATCTTCACTTGGGCACTCTCATAGTCCTCCGAATCATAGTCCTCCGACTTCAATTTTGATGTAGCCTTTTGCAAGAAACGCAAAACGGATTTACAATCGACATTTTATTAAGTAATTTAAAGCAGTTCGACAGTCTTTTTAAGATCCATCCTTCCGAAATGTTTGGACGATCTGTTTCCACTGACTATTTCAAAATATCTCCAATTCCAAAATATTAATTTTTATATTCCCAAAACGATCAAATTATTCTATTCTGAAAACATGAAAAATTTTCGCATTCGAAAGATTTCATTTGGTATACATAGCCATACAGGCAGACTATTTCTTTGCTTGGCTCGAAGTCCGCTTATAAATCCTCGATTTATTTTTGAGAAGAAAAATTAAACTGTGTAATCTAGAAAAGCAATTTAAAAGGAAGGAATCACAATTTTTCCTTCAAAGCCGGATATAACGTCAATATAACGTCCTTTTCCGCTTGCAGAGCCGAATTTTGTCACACAAATGATAAACTTTTTTGACTCGGAGAAATAAAATGGAGCTGAAAATGCCAAAAAATCGCTTAAAAATGAGGAAACCGGCAGTTTTCATGTTTTTAAAGTAGCACAGATTGTTTTTTTTTATATTTCTATACATAATTATGAAAAATAGTAGGATATCAGCGCGTTGTGTCCAATAAAATAAAGTGTGTTATTTCCTCCCGGTTGAAAATTTGTCAAATAATAGTTGACATAATTCTTGCCATAATAAAAAAAATTCAGCTGGCCGTATGCCGGGGAAAAACTCGTCAGCTGGTGCATTGAAATAGGCTAGCTGCGGCCACACTTTCACTGTGCCAGCTGACGGGTTTTCCACCGGCATACAGCCAGCTGACTTGTTTTTTTATTTAAAGTAGAATGTAAACTAACATCTGTGAAATTTTAAACCGGGAGGAAATCATTGAAAAAAAATTTTTTTTTTACATGTTCGTATGAGCAGCTGACGTATAATCCACCGCCGCTTGGCCAGCTGACGGTTTTTTTTCAAACAAGTACTATGCCAACTATTATTTCAGAAATTTTCAACCGGGAGGAAATGACTGAATTTTTATATTTTTTTTACGTGTCTGGAAGGCGGCCGCCGCCCAACTCACCCATGGTGCGGCAGCTGACGATCACCATGCTTCAACACACAACCGTCTTAATCATCTGAGCAATTATGGGCTGAGAGGATTTTGGTCGCAAAAATCTGTCGCTGGCTCCCGGACTAAAACGGCATAGTTAACGCCGTCAAATATTTCTACTGGTAGCAAATACTCAAGCTGAACCTAACCGGCTTTACTATAATCTGCATTTTAATTATTTTTCATTTTCAAGAGACTGGGTGCTAACATTTGGATTTGGTTTGGTTTGTGGGATTACGGCCGATTAGCTACGCGTGGGCTCTAGGCCGATGCGTGGGGTGCCCTCCGTGGGGGTCTTTCTAAGGGGTCCTAACCCGTATTTACGCTAAGTTTCGGAGAAAAACACGGAAAACTCCGAACGGTTAGGTCGACGGGCGCGCGATGGGACCCGAACTCGAGACCTTCACACTTCGCCCGTCTACCATTTCCAGTGGCATAACCACTGTGCCATGGTGAGGCGCTAACATTTGGAACACGCGGTTTAGATTCACGCTCTTGGAGAGATAGTCTTTTGCCAGATTGTACCTGATGCCAAAATGGCGCGTTTTGAATCATTTATACAATCAGTTATTCTGTTTTGGAAAAACGAATAATCGGTAATTCTTAACTCCTGTTATTTAAGAGAAATTATTTGAAAATTGTCAACTTTGTGAGTAAAACTTTGAATTATTTATTTTTTCTCATACTTCTTAATTCGGCGTAAAATTGGTGTAATTCTACTTCACATTTGTCGCTTTCACGCGATTCTACATACTTGGAGTTGGTTTTTTGCAAAAGCATGAATGATTTTATGCCGGCGAAATTTGCCATATCTGGCAACCATTATGTTTATTTTTTCAGTTTCTTATTAATATCTTCTAAAATAATTCGATTTTCGAAATTTAAGTCAGCTTATCAGGTTCCCCGAAATTTTCCAAATCCGTGGACTCCTCGTATTTCAAATCCCAACGATTTCGGAGGAGATAGCCGAACAAGCTTCTGACAGCGGTGACGGCGACAGCAGCGGCCGTTACTTTTTTTTTTTTTAGAATAGATATGTATATATATATTAATAAGTTTTTCAAATAAAAACTTTAAACTATTCTTACTCATATTGAAGGGACTATATGAATGTACTAATAATCAATAATTAATGAGAAATTATTGAAAAAAAAGAATGTTTTACAGTTTTTTTAAAAAGAAGATCCGCATAAGGAAACATTACTTTAGCATAAAATTTTACAAATTTGCCCAATAAGAACATTTAAATGTTGTACAAACACCTGAAAATAGTTTTATATGTAAATAAGCAATGTTTAGTTAAACTTGCTTCAACTATCGAATGTTCCAAAAGTAACTCTTAATTCCAGATCGTCAGTAACGCACGATGTTAAAACGCACTTTAAACAATGGCTATATATATATATGTAGATCTTAATAGAAGGGAACTGTTTTGTATAAAGAATTGTAAAAGTTATCTACACTCATTTCAGCATAATGCATGGAAGAGTATACATAAGCATGAATTGTACTAGAGAATCATTGAATATCGCTGTAGCTGGAAGCTGGAACACAGACAAACCTACTTCAAACACACTGTTCAGCTTTTTCGGAACTTCGTCGTCATCAAACCAATATCTGCTAAGTGTATTTTTTGTAGATAGCGATATTTTGACTCTTGCGATTAATTTATTAACCAAATTTTCTTATAAAAAGACTTCTGAAATATGCTATGTGCGTCAACCAGAATTGTACCAAATTAGAGTAATTTGGTAATAATAAATAAATTATTAAACTTGAAAACCTGAAAATAAAATAAAATAACGTATAACACATGTAACTAAATTAGTTTTCAAAAACCTGCTTGATATAAAATCTTACGGGCGAACGCTTTTTATTCAATATCTCAATCAATAATTCAATCAGTTATGCTTTTTGCACATAGCAGATATTGGTTTGACACCCTAGTAGCACAACTAGTTCAAAAAACGTTCAAATTACGTTGGAAACACGTTTTTTACGTTAAAAAACGTGTTTTAAACGTCTTTTGGACTAATTGTGTTACTAGGGAACGACGACTTGTTAAAAATTCTGGCCAAACGGGAATAACTTACCTGAACAGATGTTGAGTATTCCACTGAAATAGAAAGCTTATTTTATTGCCAGTACATACTCGAACAGTAACGAAACCTGATAAAAAGTGGAACTATTTCGCTGGAAAGCGATATGAATTTTATCTTATCCTAAATTGTTCAGATAGAACCCGGCAGTGCTAACGCATTAAAAAAATTCAACTATTTATTGGTTAGATCAAACTATTGTTCACTTGATAGTCAAAACTCACGCGCAAACTGAAGTCTAAACAAGAAGATAGAGATATAATCGCTGATATATAATCGGATATAATCGCTGCGATAAGAATGAGGAAAAAATTGCTGAAAAAAGGTGTTTCACACGATTATAATTAATACATTTAATACACCCAGTAATAAAAACTGTACCGTGCCGGGTTTGTCGATACCTCATTCAATATTGTTACAAAATTTCGGGGCAACCCGCTGTTCTGGGGCTTAAAATAGTTAAAAATTCGTATTCTACGCTTCAAATAGTTAAATTTTGCTTTGTTGTTGCATCAAAATCGGTCCACTAGAAACGGAGATATGGAGGTTTCGGTTTTCCCATTGTTTTTCTATGGGTTTCTAGAAATCTCGCGAAATGTTGGTCCTAGGGCTTCGATCTCTTCACTTTTGGGGACTTATTTTGGGCACCAAATTTGGCGATATTTCGCCAAAAGTTGTTAAACTTGGCGACATTTTGGTCATTTGGCGCGATATTCCCAATGGGGCCTGTAAGTTGGTTTTCCTGCATTAAAAACACATAATAACCTAACACTTCTCTTGTATGACGTAATCAAAGTTACCGCTTTATGTAGAATCTTAGAGAAACAGACTTTTCTGGAAGCTACTTGTACCTTCTGCGTCGGCTATAAATTGAAGAGCTTCAGAAGCCCCAGTTCAGTGTGAGTGGGGCCCCCGTAGTGTGAATAGAGCTCTCTGAGTGAGTACGCTTTCTTTGTGAATTGACAGTGCTACATTACCCGTGTTTTGGCTTGCTTTTCGAAGCTGTTTTTAAAGTGCTGTGTGTAAATTCTTGATTGCTGTGTCTTGTGAGATTGTAAGTGTTATCTCTCGTATATTTTCACTGAATTCTTGCCTGTGAAAGTGTTTTATTTTGTGTGAGTAATACAGCATTTGTGAGAGCTTCAGATCTAAGCGGACTGTTAAAAGCACATTACTGCTTGATTGTGCTTGTGAATTTTGTACATCTGATTGTTCGACGAAGTTCTAGAAGTAATAAAGTTTGTGTTCCATCTTGACAAGTGACTTTTTACTAGAACTTTCTACACCAACTGGACTTTAGAACGACGAACCCAGGAATAGCAGAGTATTTCTGTAACAATATGTATAATATTTTTTCGGATTTATTTTATTTTCCCGATTTGCTTTATTTTCAAAAAAGAAAATTGTGATTCAGATAATTATGAAGGAGAAATTTCACAATGTATACTGGAATACTTTTTGGAGTGGGTGTATATCTTTTCAATACTTGAGAGTAAATAAAACTCCCTCTGTCAATAAAAAAAAAGAAATGTTATTTATATAAAAGAAAGAGGAATCGTGTACATACAGGGTGTCCCTGAAAGGTTGTAAAACGCTTTAACTTTTCATCCATTAGAGGCAAGTGGCTAATGTAAAATGAATTTGGGATATTTTGGAACTGATTTCTCCTTCTTTAGTGCCACTTAGTGGACTTTATTTAAATTATATATTTTAAAAATGATCTTGCGCGCATCTTGTGTAGCAAATTACGAAACCATCGTATCATTCTATTGTAATATTTACTGAATTTGGTGCCAATGTGGCCGCCCGTTTTAGTTGCAAAATGCTGTTGCTAGGGAAAGTTTAATTATGGACAAGCTGTAGATACGAATTGGGGATTTCATTCTTATTTTAAAGAGTTTAGAAAATTGTTGCTATTACACGATTATTTTTCAGTAAGTAACCCTGTGAAAAACACACCTAGAAATAAAAGAAAACTTCTAACAAGAAAGGACATAAAAATCAAGACACAAATGTTTAAAAATATGGATTTATTGGTCGAAAAATTATCGATACATTTCATAATAAGTTTCTTCAAATTTTTCTCTAATTTGTTTCTCTTTTGGTTAAAAGCTAACATTATACATTTTGTAGAAATTTCGTTTTTCCTTTTTCATTTATTGAAAATTGTAGAACACTGTAATGTATGTTTTTGCTTCTGTGGTTCGCTTCCAGTTTTTCTGCGTCTTGTTTGATCATACATTTAAAGCTGTACATTTTACAATGGGTGCTTTCTTTTTTTACCTTTTTTTTGAGCTGATAGGATAAAACTGTGCATTAAAATATGCAATGGGAACTTCAAAAAAACAAAAATTTCTTACTGTACCTTGCAATAGCACATACAATTCTTGAGGACAACTAGATTCTTACAACATCTATTTCTTTCGAGGAAATTATGCATTTTGCCTTGTGCCTATTATCGCGTGCTCTCAACCATTTAGCATATTCCGGCTTACTGAGCCACAGCGTATTGAAGATGCATTTTCCAGCCATTTTCGGAGAAAAAACTCTTCCTTAAACTATCATTATCAAAAAAAAAAAAAATCTAAAAAATTGACATTAAAATTTAGACAGCAAAGTAGTACGAGGGATATTCGGAAACTAAGGTCCGAATCGACGTAGCTAATCGAATGTCGCGCAAACATTGAAATGCGCATGCGTACCAACTCCCGGCATACCTTGCTCGTCAAACGACGCCATTTGCAATGGTATTGTTGCAGTGTGCTAAGTACAGTGCTACTTCAAAATGTTTAAAACAATCGATCAGCCCGCCGACTGTGCCTGGCTGTACCTTTGCTGTGTCTCCAGAGACTGACTAAGGGGGCAAGCAGGGCATCTGCCCCGGTGCCCCAGTCAAAAGAAGGGGCTTCAAATCCAGAAATGTTCTTTGTATTAAAGTGTTTTGAAAAAATGTGTAATGTTTTATGTTTTATAAGTAAACGGACGCTAGTTTCCGAATATCCCTCGTACAAAAGACGAAACACCACAAATGACGTTGGATGTTCGCACTGGCACACGTGGAACGATTATATACCGGATGCCGGCTTACACCCCCATAAAGTTCAAGGTCTTCTCGCCAGAATCGCAGTTAAGAATTAGCCACAGGATTAGCGAGCGTATTCGTAAAGCTTCGCTTCATTCAGCCACTCCGCGACACTTCTGAATCTAGATCTAGGGAATTCTCCCAGTGCCATTATCACGTGATACAGCACATACATTTACTTTCACCCAATGGTGCCTTAAGCCAGAGAGGTGCTCAGACTGTCTGGAGATAGATTCTGCCGTGGCGTTAGAATGCGCGCAATTCGGGGGGGGGATAAGGAGTTTTTAAGCACATGGAAACAAAATAAGCACTTTTTACAAACTCCACATAAAAAATAAGGACTTCTTAAGATCCTTAAAAAACAAAAATCGAAATTAAGTACTCATAAGTACAGTTTAAGGAGCGTACGCACCCTGTTCTAGTAAAAAGTCATTTGCCAGGATGGAACACAAACTTTATTGCTTCTACATCATCGTCGAACAATCATTTGTACAAAATTAACAAGCACAATCAAACAGCAATGTGCTTCTAACATTCCTCTTGGATCAGAAGCTCTCACAAATGCTGTATTTCTCACATAAAATAAAACACATCCACAGATAAAAATTATGTGGAAATATTCGAGGGATAGCACTAACAGTCCCTCAAGACTCAGCAATGAAGAATTTACACGCAGCACTTAAATTCAAAGCTTCATAGACACCGCTTCTATCACAGAGCAAAGCAAGCGTACTCACTGAGTGAGCTCCATTCACACACTGGGTGCTCAACTCACACTGAACTGGGGTCTCTGAAACACTTGTGTTTATAGGTAGAGCAGAAGCTAGAAAAGTCTATTTCTCGAGGATTCCACATAAAGTGGGAATTTTCATTACGTCGTAGAAGAGAAATGTTAGGTTAATATGTGATTTTAATGCAGGAAAACAAACTTCCAGGCCCCATTGGGAAAATCGCGCCAAATGACCAAAATATCGCCAAGCTTGGCGACTTTTGGCAAAATATCGCTAAATTTGGCGCCAAAAATAAGTTCCCAAAAGTGAAGTTACCGAAGGCCTACGACCAATATTTCTCGAAACTTCTAGAAACCCACAGAAAAACAATGGGGAAACCAAAACCTCCGTATCTCCGGTTCTAGTTGACCGATTTTGATGCAATAAAAAGCAAAATTTATCTATATGAAGCGTATAATACGAATTCTGAACTATTTTAAGCCCTAGAACAGCGGGTTGTCCCGAAAATATGTAACAATATCTTCTATCTTCACTATTCACTCACTTTTTAATTAAATAATGATAAAGTAGTAATAACGCTGAAATGGGGCCTCTGAAACACTTGTATTAATAGGTAGAGCAGAAGCTAGAAAAGTCTATTTCTCGAGGATTCCACATAAAGTGGGAATTTTGATTACGTCATAGAAGAGAAATGTTAGGTTAATATGTGATTTTAATCAAATTTGGCGCCAAAAATAAGTCCCCAAAAGTGAAGTTACCGAAGGCCTACGACCAATATTTCTCGAAATTTCTAGAAACCCATAGAAAAACAATGGGGAAATCCAAACCTCCGTATCTCCGGTAATAGTTGACCGATTTTGATGCAATAAAAAGCAAAATTTATCTATTTGAAGCGTAGAATACGAATTTTGAACTATTTTAAGCCCCAGAACAGCGGGTTGTCCCGAAAATTTGTAACAATATCTTCTATCCTTACCATTCGCCCCCTTTTTAATTAAATAATGATAAAGTAGTAATAAAACATTGAAATACATATGAATAAATAATTAAGGAAAAGAAAAAAATCATCGATAATGATCCTTGTAAAAAGCAGCAGTACATTCAAATGCTTAAAGTGGAATTTTTGTAAATTATTTGTTTGCATGAAATTGCATTTTCAAATTTGCTTTAAAGAAATCCAGTTACTTGTAAGTAGATTTGAAACGGAAATAAAAAAGCGTTTCTATGTAGCTTTTACTCTTTTACCTGTTAATGTTCGGCCAGAAGTAATCACAGTAATAAAATTTACTGTCATACTCTATTCTACTGAAAGTAATTTAAATGTGTGTGTGAAAACAAGTAAATGCTTGCTAAATTGTTTAACACAAAATTAATTACCTTTTATAAGTGAATTTACAAATTTGTATTGAGCAAATTTTTATTCTAAAACTTCTAACGTTTAATTAGTATAAACAAACCGATTATTCACAATTTACAGTAATTTTTAATTAAAATACAATAAATTTGCTAAAAAAAAACACAGTTATTTATAAGTAGATTGTAAAAGAAAGTAAGAAAATCGTTTTTAAGTAACTTTTACGCTTTTACCTGGTAATGTTCAAAGAGAAGTCATCTCGATAATACAATTTACTGTCATTCTATTCTATTAATTTGAATGTGTGTGTGAAAACAAGTAAACGGGTGCTAAATTGTTTAACATAAAATTAATTATCTTTTATCAATGAATTTACGAATTTGTATCGAGTAACATTTAAATTCTAAAAGTGCTTAAAATTTAATCAGAATACAGTGACCGATTATTCAAAATTTACAATTATTTTTAATTAAAAACACAAGGTTTGAGTGGCTCGAATAAAACGCACTGTCAATTGACACTTGCGACGATGCTCAGGGAGTTCTCAACAAATAAGTCTGCTTGATCATGTCAATTTCACTATGTTGCACTGCCACACACATTGATAATGTTTGTACTCTTTAATCCTTATCGGCTTCCAAGACCTTGACGAACAATTCGTTGCCCTGCGTAGGATACTCAGCCAAGAACAACTGCCATTTGACAGTCAAGACAATCTTTTTTGCGTTCTCGACAAAGAAATGAGTGGCCCGCTTGATGAGATCGCTTTCACTGTGCTGCAGGGCTACAGTAAGGATGTCGCAAAAGTTCTCGACATCCAGGTGACTGCTCATGAATGCCAAACACTCGGATTTAAGGTCCTGGACGTCGTATTTGTCGGCTGCTCGGTAGAGACTGCACACGTTCTGCGATGTGACGCTGTCGACACTACCGCAGTACAGGAAACGGAGGAAGTCGGGAAAATATTCCGGATCGCAGTCCACGATGTCTATCTGTCCTGTGTTTTTCTCTTTCATGTCGTGACGGAGCATCGAAGCGAAGACCGAGGAGCGGGCTCTGAGGAAAGCTCGGTGTGCTTCAAACTTCTGTCCTTTGACCATGAGGGTGACGTCACAACCGTCCCTACTCGAGAGCAACTCCTGGTAGTCACGGACAAATTTCTTGTCTGGTGTGGCTGCTAGTACTGAGCTTTTGACTTGGAAAATCTGTAAGAACAAACGGAAGGGATCATTGTAAATTTGATGTTTTTAGGAAGCTTATTTACTTAACAACACTACGCATACAAATATAGCTGTCTAAGAGTATTACGTAATTAATTACCAATATCTGCTTCTGTTTGCGTAAAAGCTTCAGTGGTCTTAGTGCAGTCTTTCAGAGCTCTTCTAGCCATTCGATCAGCTATGAGAAAAAAAATGGAGTAATAATAAATATGTGTATGAAAAAGAAAAACATTTTTACTAAAAAACACTCTGCTTAAAATATTTCTTTCAGTGAAAATATTTCTGCACAGTAGACACCTTATTTTTTTTCACTCTTCTGATTTTAAAATCATGAATTACGTTTAAAATTTTATGTGTTTCCATAAAAGATTTACACACTGATCTCGAACCTTTTTCTGACCGTGTACCCTCATGACGAAAATATTCATAAATTGTGCCCCCTAATAATATGTGTATATGTGTGTGCTTGTGCGAGCGCATATGCGTCCCCGCTGACATTATTGCGCGTTGTGCTTGCAGTGTCTCAAGTAGAACAAAAAAGAATAACGAGTTTTCTTGTTTTTTTACAATTTCGTGCGCGTGAGAGAACATGAAGTACTTCGAAGAGAAATGTATTGTACATTGAATTTTGACCGTGTGCCAATTTAGCGAACTCTGCGTTTCCATACGCGGAATTTACCAGCAGATAATGAGTCAACCGGGAAGCAAATCTTAATAATGGAATACGGAATTATTGACAGTTATATTCTATCAATTTTATGTGTGTTGCATTTCTGTATTATCGAGCTTAGTAGAATAATGTTTTCACCTATTATATATGCATTTTATTAACTTTAACCAGACTGATTAAGAATATGACAGTTAGTTTAAAATACATAATTTTGATTTATTTAAAAAAGCAGGTTCGTGTCAAAACTGAAGTGCTCTTTATGTTCACTTCAGCACGTATTGAAAAAACATGTCGGAATAAAACATTTATATTAGCCCCTTAAAAAGAACATACACCAGGCATTTTTATGTATAGTGCATAGTCGAGGATGAACAGTTTAATGTAAGATTAATTGGGGAGGGCTCTTCCAATAAATCTTAACAAATTTATGCAAATATCCGACATGAAACATTTTGCATGCGCCTTGGGCATGTCTTTCTGGTGTTTGAGCAACTCTGACTGTCTTTATATGAGTAAGTATGCAAAAAAGACATGATTGAAATGATAACATGAATGTTAGACCCATTTCTTACGTAGGGTAAAATATTTTATTGAATGATAAATTTAGAGGAGAAATGAATGTTTATATTTTTTAAACACTAAAAAAGTGTTTTACACACAATCTTTTTCAATGTGAAGTAAATTTTTTTATCAAATGTACACAAAATTTGTTCAATCCATGTACACGAAAAAGAGATTTACGTCTGATCATAGTTTTTACATGCTCCGAGCATGCTGGGCATTATATTTTTTAAACAACAGCAAAATGACAACCCTGATTAGTGAGACATTTTTATAATAGATTTTAAATCAAGATTTATCCCGTTATTTTAGACTGATAATCCAACCATGACATATCTCTGTAGAGAAATAACATTGTACATTCGCGACAGATAATTTAAAAGCATAGTTCTTGTTTAGATGAGCACTTCAATTTTTTTACAAATAATCCTGTCATTTAATTTATGCAAAATAGTAAAAAAATCTGGAGTGACTCCACTCGACTTTCAGAACACTTACGATTAAGTTCATTACCAAGCATTTAAATAAATTTTAATCGATGAATAATTCAAACATATATACCAAATTGAAGCTCAATCGAATGCACCATTTAAACGTTAGCGCACTTTCGAGAATTTCTCTCCATGTGCCATAATATAAAAGAAATCTTTGTCGTAGCCTTGTAGAAAAACTATAAGTCCTATACACACCAAAATCAATACCGGTCTTACGAACGTGGTTTATAACATATATACCCCATTTGAGCTCAATCGAATGTACCGTTTAAACGCTAGCGCACTTTCAAGAATTTCCCCCCATAGGCCATAATGTAAAAGAAATCTTTGTCCTAACCCTGTTGAAAAACTATAAGTCCTATACACACCAAAATCAATACCGGTCTTGCGACGGTTGTTTATAACATATATACCAAATTTGAGCTCAATCAAATTTCCCGTTTAGGAGCTATCGTGTTCACTCACACACACACACACACACACATACACATACATCACATACATACATCTCCTAAAAGTAGCATAAATGGATTCAGAAGACCTCAAAACGTGTAAATACACCAAAATCTCGAAGTCGAATTTTTTTCATGATTACAATACTTTCCTTACATAGTACATGTTCGGAAAGTAAAAAATCTAGAGTGACTCCACTCGACTTTCCGAACACTTACGATTAAGATCATTACCAAGCATTTAAATAAATTTTAATCGATGAATAATTCAAACATATATGCCAAATTGAAGCTCAATCGAATGCACCATTTAAACGTTAGCGCACGTTCAAGAATACCCCCCATAGGTCATAATGTAAAAGAATTATTTGTCCTAGCCCTGTAGAAAAACTAATAAGTCCTATGCACATCAAAATCAATACAGGTGTCGTGATGGTGGTTTATAACATATATACCCAATTTGAGCTCAATCGAATGCCCCGTTTAGGAGCTATCTTGTTCACTCACATACACACACATACATACATACATCTCGTAAAAATAGCATATATGAATTCAGAAGACCTCAAAACGTGTCAATACACCAAAATCTCGAAGTCGAATTTTTTCATGATTACAATACTTTCCTTACATGGTACATGTTCAGAAAGTAAAAAGAGGATTTTGCTAGGGAGTTCTAATTTGTAAAAAACCTACTTTTAAAATTTTACTAATCTATAACTGCTGAAAAGTGATCAATTTTAAAGATTTTTTCACAAAGAAAATATCAGTTTCAAAGTGTTTAATAATCAAAATCCGAAGAAAGCATGCAGCTCTTGAGACTCTTTGAGTGCTACTTGAGAATTCAAAGTAGATAAATGATTAAACGGAGTTTGTGTATGACGATCACCAGTCACCTTTCACAACTTTTCTGTTAAAAATAAATTATTTAAAATGGCTGCACCTTTTTGAAACTTTCCAGCAAAGTTATAGGATATCGGCTTGTCTGTCTGTCCGTTCGTTAGTAATCTAATTGCCGCAATTATGCATCGATAACTGCGAAATTCATGCATGTTTTTCCTACACACAAGTCCAAGTAATATCCTATTGAAAATGGTGTATGTAGCATTTATAGATTTTTTACAGGAGTACTCAAAATAGTATCAAACCTTAACTTTTACGGGCAGTCGTACTTTAAAGTGTAATTAGAGAGCTACATACATAGGTACACGTACAGTCGGCATGGAAAAACTGGTCCAAATAGACCCGCCGTTGGTCAAAAGGAGTTGCACACGCATTTAAAGGAACGTGCATGCTAGCTTACGATGAGATGCATCGAAAAAATTCTTAAAAGTAAATTTAGAGGTAGTCAAAATCGGTTTTTTCGTGAAAATTTGGCCCCCCGAAATTTTTCGGGATCACATACTTCCTTATACTCCGTACAAGGAAATAAAAAGCGAACCCAATTCGCTCCGAAATTATAGCTCAAAGAGATATAAAATCGGGAAAACTTGTTCCAGTTCAAAATAATTCATAGCAAATTTAGTCTTTTTTAAGCATTAGTGCCTTATTTCGTTCACTCAGCTTATTTTCTGTCGACATTATTTGGACGTCGACACGTTTTCGTAGCATTTTCATAAAGGGTTGCCAGGTAGCGGAGGAGGGGTGACTAAAATGTTAAAAGTTTCCGAGTTTACTGTTTTTATGGTTTATCGGCCAGTTTGGCTTCAAAAAATAAATCCCGAAAAGTGAACCTAGCTTGGCTATATCTTCTGCATTTAAGGGAAACCGGCAAATGTTACAGTTTATTACAAAGAAGAAATATAGTTAGAATAGGCTTCGCGAATTTATTATAGCTTTCGATTCCGAAGAAATGTTTCATGGAACAAGGAAGAAAAATACGGCACACTGAAGAATAGTGATATACTTTCCAACTTAATGGAATAAGGAAGCGAAATGGAGGGACGACGCATGAATTATGGCACGCTTTTAATCTGTAGCACTTTAGTGTGTATTTAAAATAGGAACGTGTTTCGGTATTTTTCTTGAGTACTATTTTGAATGTCGTGTGAATTCGATTTCGGAGACTCGATGGATCCTTCGCTTTTGCCTTTTCGTGCGGCACTTTGATCGAATGTGTTCTACGCGCACTGATTGAAGCCAGTCACGCGGTAGTATTTTGCAAAGTGTGCAATGGATATCGAGATGCTGAATAGGAATGCGCTGCTGGTGTGCAGTGACGTACTCACCTTGGATCTGCCGTTCTGCGTCGAACTTCAAGGTGCACATGACTGTGAGGGCTCCCGAAGGCAGGAACTCCGATTTTCGGCGGATCAGCTCAGACCTTGACAGAGGAGAACAACACCACACGGAGTCACCTTTATATGAAAATGTCTTCTTTTCGTCACTCCACACTTCTTCCCTTCCGTCCGTCGTCTTCAGAAACAGACCACAGGTCGCAGTCACGGGAGGACCTGAATCTCCTCTGACGACGGACATACAGATACATCCCTCTGTGAATATCCATCCACCTGGATACACTCGGATGGACCAGGATGTGTCGCCGAAGGAATACTCGGGACTGTTGTACCACTCATCCTGCTCTGCCCGCAGCGACAGGAAGTCGGGGATCTCCCATTCGAATTCCAGCCGACTTCCTCCTCCCTTCACCCGACCGACCACTTCCCCGGACATGGTGATCTTCGACGTTCCGAGGAGAGCGAGACGTTGGATGATATCACCCCCTTCTGAAAAGGAAAGAGAAAAAGAAAATATACATATTAAGAACACTCGATTGTGTGGCAGGGTTTAAAAGCTGAGTTCAAAAAAGTTCTTAAGCAAAAAAAAAAAAAAAAAAAGCGGATATCAGAAAAAAATCTTTAGCAAAATGCTGAAATATCAATAGGTCTGTAAATACAAGTTCACATGTAGCGTTTTCGATGCCTTAACTTGTTTCATTGATATTTGTGAATTGAAATTATAATTGAAATAAATTAATTGAAAAATTTATAATATTTTTAAAACTGAAATGAAAATTTATAAATTTTCAAAATCGGGCAGTAATGAGGTTGGGTAGTAATTGTTTGAAACAACTACCACCCTCACTAGAAGAGGTCTTACAGTTTTTTTTCTGGATGATTCGAAACTCTTGAAATTTAAAAAAAAAAAAAAATTGTGAAGTGTTGTAGAGGGAACCATTGCACTTAAGAATAGCCTAGCAATGTGGGGTCGGAAACGTCGTGTTCGTGTACCCGTTAATAATTACGTCAGAAGAAGCATTGTTCTAACTTCTTAATCGAGTTCAATAGGTAATGAGATTGGTTCGTGCACAACTTTATCGATGGAATGAAAGATAATTGGTAAATTATCAGTTTCAGTCAAGGGCTTTCTGTGAGGGTTGCAATAATGTTTTTCAAACTATTGTCGCAAAGTTCATTACAACTTCAACACATCTTTCAAAGTATGAAGAGGAACATGAAGACAAAGTATGAAGACGACGATTCCGACCCCAGTTGCTAAGTGATTCTGAAAAAATGTAGGAAATAATATACCATCCCCTACATTTTTTCCAAAAATTTCCGAATGATCCTGTGTAAATTTTTTAAATTTAAAAGTTTATATAATTACTAGCTGAAGTACCCCTTCTTCGCACGGGAATACAGATTATTAAAACATCTAATACGAATTGTGCTAACTAAATTGCCATCACTGATAAGCTGATATTAAACGAAATACGTAGGTTGGATTTTATGTTTTTACAAACGACCAATAGGAGGTGCTTCTGAAACTTGTCTTCAGGATATTCGTAAAATTCACATTTTTTTAATCTAGGAATCAGTGGCATTATAGAAATTGCCTGGGTATTTTGCTTACACGAGTGTTCTAAAGAAGCCAGTGAGTTTTCGTTGGATGATTTTATGATTTTAAGAAAGGCCTCACTCGACAAGAATGCTTAGTATCACTTCGTGAAACTTTTGGTAATGAAGCACCATCAGAAAAGACTGGTTACAATTGGTTTGCAGAATTTCGTCGTGGCTCGTACGTCCGTCAGTGATGAATCTCCTGAAGAACGACCAAAATCGGTAGTGATTCCAGACAACATTCATGCTATGCGCAACATGATTGAAGAAGATCGGCATGTCACATATCGTGAGATAGAAGCATCCCTTGGAATATCACAGACTGCAATACATTCGATTTTGCACGAACATTTAAAAGATTTGTTTGACAGAATTACACAATTTGACAGAAGCTCAAAAAGAGGCTCGTGCCAATTGGCGTAAGGAAATGCTAAAAAATTTCCAATTGGGAACTGCAAAATCCGTATACAACATCGTTACAGGTGCCAAAACTTGGATATATTCATATGAGCTGGAAACTAAACAACAATCTACTGTTTGGGTGTTTCCAGATGAATCGAATCCCACGAAAGTTGTTCGTTCATCAAGCACTTCCAAGAAAATGCTTGCTTGTTTCTTCGGCTTTACAGGACATATCGCAACCATTCCTTTAGAGAAAAACTGTTAACGCTAAATGGCAAACAGAAATTTGTTTGCCAAAATTTATCAACGAAATCAGGAAAAACAACAAAAATCGACGCATCATTCTTCATCACGACAACGTCAGCTCCCACACAGAACGTGAAACAATTGATTATTTGAAGGATAAAAATATCAAATTAATGTCTCCTTGCCTATGTTCTCCTGATTTGTCGCCTGATGTCTTTTTCTTGTTCCACTATATCAAACAAAAAATACGTGGGCAGCGATTTTCATCACCTCAAGAAGCTGTTGATACCTTCCAAAACCATGTTTCGAGATATCAATTTCAGAGTGAAAAAAACTTTCAAGAATAGGTTTGAAAGGGTGGAAAAGTGTATAAATCTTAAACTTAGAATATCTTGAAAAGCAATAAAACAGTTTGTTCTCAAAAAATTATTTATCTTCCTTCTTTTTGTAGAAGCTTAAAAGGCAACCCTCCTGACAATATTAGACAAGTTTGACATCAAAATGACGTCGAACTCATTTGCAATATCTCACCGTATTTACCACACAATCAGACATCGACAAGCTATTATCCTTTTGTATAGTTACATTGATCCCTGACTCCGATTCTCTAACAATTCCGGGGGACCACTCCAAGATAAAACATTTAGCACCATTACTCCAAAACGATAAAAAAGTTAAGCACACAAAGCGCAATCACATTTACACAGTTTGAACGATCGACTTGCAATTTTTCATTATTACGTGTAAAAATATAGAAAACCATTTGCGCTACTTCAAAATTTTAAAATTTCAATCCTTTTTCTTATTTTTAAGCAATTTTTCGGTTTTTTTCAGCTCTATTTTATTTCCGAGAGTCAAAAAAGTGTATCATTTGAGTGCAGGGGGCTAGCCAGAAATTTTTCATGGGGGGGGGGGTTACGACTACTGCAACTCATATCTATATAAATAAAATTAGACTTTTGTCTGTACATTTCTTGGAATTCAAAAATTTTGCGATTTCTATCCGTTTCAAGCACCCGGGAATCCGATGCGACCCTCAAAAAAAAGTTTGTCTGTCTGTCATTCTGTCCGTGACGCTTTTTTTGTTTAAGCATCACGTAAAAACGACTGAAGCGAATGATATGAAATTGGGTGACATGATAGGTGGTCACTCAACTTAAAACATAGGCGTCGAATTTTTTAAAAAATCTTGATTAGATTTTCAGATTTTGCGAAAATCGTTTCAAACTGCGTAAATTTGTGTTCAAGCATCACGCAAAAACGACTGACGCGAATGATATGAAATTGGGTGTCATGATAGGTGGTCACTCAACTTAAAACATAGGCGTCAAATTTTTAAAAAATCTTGATTGGATTTTGAGATTTTGCGAAAATCCTTTCAAACTGCGTAAATTTGTGTTCAAGCATCACGTAAAAACGACTGAAGCGAATGATATGAAATTGGGTGTCATGATAGGTGGTCACTCAACTTAAAACATAGGTGTCGAATTAAAAAAAAATCTTGATTAGATTTTGAAAGTTTGCGAAAATTATTTCAAACTGCGTAAATTTGTGTTCGCACATCACGTAATAACTGCAAAGGTGAAAAAATTATATTTGGTGAAATGATAGGTGGTCACTCACCTTAAACTATAAGCATCTAATTAAAAAAAATCCATCACATTTCGAGATTTTGTGAAAATCGTTTAAAACTGAGTGAATCTTTGGTCCCGTATTACGTAATAACGACTAAAGCGAATGATATGAAATTTGGTCACACGATAGATGGTTGCTCAACATAAACTATAGGAGTCCAATTTTTTAAACATTTTTATTAGATTTTGAGATTTTGTGAAAATTCTCTCAAAATACGTTTATATTTCTTCAAACTTGTAATAACGACTAATACGAATGATACGTAATTGAGTGATATGATAGGTAGTTGCTAATCTTAATTTATAGGCGTTGAATTTTAAAAATATTTTGCTTACATTTTGAGATTTTTCGAAAATCGTTTTAAAATGCTGAAAATTTGTTCCAGCATCACGAAATAAAGACTGCAGGGAATGAAACGAATTTGGGTGACATGATAGGTTGTCACTCAACTTAAATTCTAGGCTTCAAATTTTTCAAAATGTTGATTAAATTTTGAGATTTTGCGAAAATTATTTCAATATGCGTAAATATTCGTTCGCGCATCACATAATTACGACTAAAGCGAATGAAATTATATTACTTAGTGACTCTCTAACCTGTAATATTTTAACAATACATGAAAATTATAACTTCGCTTTCTTTACTTTGGCAACATACTAAATCCATTCTGTGTACTCCTACAATGCTGACGAAAGTTCTTGCTTTTTGGAAATTTTCATTCACTAACCCGTCGAGGACGGGTACTTCAGCTAGTATATATATATACATATGTGTGATACGTAGTGAAGAATACACATTTTGTATGGCAAAAAAATTCTCATGGGGGGGTTATGACCCCTCTAACCCCCCCCCCCTTGGCTACGCTCCTGTTTGAGTGACAAAATTACGAGCCGTAAGTGACAATGACGTCTTACTGACATCGCGTTTATGAGACTTTGAAGGGAAAATTGCGATTACAATTCGTTTAAAATAATTTTTTCAGATTACACAGCTTAGTTTTCCCCCTCATCATAAAACATTGATGTAAGACGGGCTGTTTCCAAAAAAAAAAAAAAATCAAAAATTGTTCGATTGCGATTCCAGTTCGTTTAAAATAGTTTTTTCTGACAATATAATTTAATTTTTTTATTAAAATAGTCGTCTGCATGAAGCATGGATATAAGTAGGGATGTTCATCGTTGGAATGCGAAAAATTTCCGCACGTTTCCAGAATATCAAGAAGTTCGATTTCGGTGTATAATAAAAATTGAATATGAAGTTTTTTAAAGTGGAAAAAGATTAAATATATTTAGTAAAGACCTATTTTTTTAAATGTTTTTCTAGCGCCCGTTGTAATTGCCTGCACAACGGGATTTATCTTTTAGCTTAGAAGAATGGCTAAATCGAATTAAGATTTTCCCTCGTTATTTTTGAGCATAAAGGCTTAAAATTTCAAGCTCATTAGTTTAAAAATGACGGTGACCTGGAGATTTGGTCTGGTCATAACCTCCCGAAAATACTTACCAAATGAGTTTTTGTACCCGTCGTTGCCTGGGTGCAATATGTGTTAAAGCATATTTTTCCGAAAAGCAATGTCAGCTGCTAATGAACATTGTGAATGGCTCCTGTATCGTCAGCTTTCCAGCAAAGCATTGGCATTATCTGATCGAATTAGTATAGAAAATCTGGGGATCTCTCCGGCATTGCAAATTTTCGTGTGCTTTTAAGAAAGATGATGGATAAGTATAAAATAAGAGAGAGAAAATCGGCACAGCAGGGAGGGTTGTTGTTTAATTGTCAGTGGAGTGAGAGCCAATCCATTATTCCACAGCATATATTGCCTTCTTAAAATATACCTATCCGTATAGTGTAATGTATAAAAATTCTTCTGAGTGTCCCTTTAAAAGACCTATTAATGATATATCCATGCAAGGTAGCTTATAATACTAAGGAATAGTGTAGCTTTCTTTCAGTGACAAAGGTTTTAGAATCGGTTGAGTAGTTTCAGAGATACCTATAGAACGTAATGTATAAGAATACTATTGAGTGTCGCTGTAAGAAATATTTTTGATATATGCATGAAAGAGGTACTATTGCACTCGAGAATAATTTAGCTTTCTATCAGCTAAAAAAGTTTTAGCATGGTTTCAGTACTTACAGAGATGGCCAAAGAGTGTAAAGTTTTAGAATTCTTTTGAGTATCTCTGTAAATGAACTATTTATGATGTATAAATGAAAGGTAGCCTGTAATATTCAGGAAACGTGTAGCTTCCTATTAGGAAAAAAAGTTTAAGAATCGCCCCAGTAACAGAGATGCCAATAGAGCATATTGTATTAGAATGATTTTGAGTGTTCCTATATAGAACTATTTATGCTACATGCATGAATTTTAGCTTAAGTTACTCGGGAATAGTGTAGCTTTCTATGAGTGAAAAATATCTGAATCGATTCAGCGGTTACAGAGATGCTCATAGAGAATAATATGATTCTTAGGAGTGCCCGTTTAAAAGAACTATTTATGCTATATGCATATGCTATATGCATGATCAGTGAACTTTTCTATCAGTGAAAAACGTTGTTTAATCGTTTGAATAGTTTCAGAGATATCCATAGAACGTGATGTATTGCAATTATATTTAGTGTCCCTGTAAAGGAACTATTTAAGACATATGCATGAAAGATAACCTATAATACTCAGGAATAGTGTCGCTTTCTATCAGCGAAAACGTTTTAGAATCGGCTCAGTAGTTACAGGGACGCCCGTAGAAGGTAATGCATTAGAGTCATTTTGGGTGCCTCTCTTGAAAAAAAAAACTATTTTTGCTACGTGCAGGAAAGGTAGTCTATATGTTAATCTAGTGCAGAAGCTATCTTCTTTTCAAATTTTATCCAAATCCATTCAGCCGTTTTTGCGTGATTGAGCCTCAAGCATCCAAACACACAAACCTACATTCACATTTATAATATAGTTGGATGAAATCAGTTATGTGATTTCATAAGAATTATGTCACTTGCAACGCTCTGTAAGTCCGGATTTGAGTGTAACATTTTCGCGTCTAGGGCACTTCATAAAGTTTTGGTCCTTGTATACCAGGTGATTCAAAATCGATGTTAAGGCGATTATTTTTTAAACCATAAGTGATCGAAACGTACTTCCAATTAGAAAAGTTCGTCAATTTAAGAGTAGCTTTCAGATATGGGATTTTTTTTGTACTGGGGGTTGTATACATATTAAAATACGAAATTTAATTTTTATACGACCCCTCCTTTCCTTACCCTTTATATTTAGAAGAAGCTTGCTCTTTGCCTAAGAAAATTAATAAAATAAATCCCGTGTCTCTACGTGGAATAGTTTCCGAGATATATCAATTTGAAAATTTCAGCATTTGTCGCCAAGCAATAAGGGGGTGTCTCAAAAGTGAGAAAAATGCAAATACTTTTCAACTGCCGTTAATCCATGTTAATAGTCACTCGATAGACATAGCTGGCTGCTCAAATCCTAATTTAGGTAAATTTTTCCGATAACGCATGTTTGGCAGTTTCTAGTGAAAGTTACCATCCTTTTTTAACTTTAAAATTCTTTCTCTGGAAGAGTGATGTAATTAGTGGAAAACCCCTTAAAGACTAAATTATCGCTAATTTCATAAAGTAGTACCGATCATTTTAGGTAAAATTGCAACTATTAATTTCAAACATTTGAACGCATTTAATTGCTTTTCCCAACAATGGGATCTTTATTTATTTATTATCAACTCATAGTGGGTCCCCTAAAGTAAAGATTTTTTCGCCTGAAAACTGACGCCAACACAGTAGGTGAAGTGGCGTAAGTCATCATTTTCAAAATTAATTTTTTTGCTGACTATTTCACTTAGAGACACGGGATTTGTTTTATTAAATTTTCTAAGGCAAAGAGCAACATTCTTTTAAATATAAAGGGTAGGAAAGGAGGGACCGTATAAAAATTAAATTTCGCAATTTTATATGTATACAGCCACCAGTTAAAAAAATGCCATATCTGAAAGCTACTCTTAATTGGACGAACTTTTCTAATTGGAAGCGCGTTTCGATCACTTACGGTTTAAAAAATAATCGCCTTAACACCTATTTTGAATCACCCGTTATATCAGTCTCAATTTCTGTGCCCTCACATACAGGTTTAAACTAATATTTTTGATCTATTTCTTGTGTGACTAAGGCACTTGCTTCAAGTGCCCAAGCGATATTAATCAGGACCTGGTAGGAATCAAGAAAAAAGGAAATATACGAGATAAATCTTATCGTGTGAAGTTCCTTATGAAGAACCAGCAATTTTGGAAACAGATTTATTGGACATTCTTCTTTAGATTATTAGAAAACAAACAAACAAAGAAACAAACATGCTCTGTGTCATCTGCTGATTTTGAAAGTTGCTTGAAGAAAATTCTTAAAGACTCTCAATTCTTAAAGAGAAGAAAAATGAAATAATTAAGTAGTATTGCATCTAAAAGAAATTTCTGTTCAGTTCAGATGTTTACTAACCATGATACCACAAATGAAAATGCATAGCCAGTTAAAAATAGTATATATATATATATATATATATATACAAGTATAAATTGGAGGAACAGAAAGTAATGTATTTTATGTGTAATGTCAATAGCTTGTCCACCCGAAGCTGCTCAAGCTGGCAGCATGAAATTCGGCATTCATCTGAGCTGAAATTAGGCATCCGGCTGAAAATAGGCATTCAGGTAATCGTAGACGCTCTATAAATGGGAATTTTCCAACATTCGTAACGCATGGAGGAAGAGGGAGAGGCTGAAACGTTCTTTCCATAAATCCATCTTTATCTCAAAGAAAAAAAGAGATATTCGGAAAATTATTGCTCTTAACTTATATGTACTCTTATTTTATTCCTAAAATCAGTTGCAGAACATTTTGAAATTCGCCTTGTGCGAACGTTTTTCTTGAAGGAAAATCAGTAAGTAAGACTTATGCATGAAATTTTAATATTATCAGAATGTTTTATAATATATTTATTTCATTTTTAACAAAGAATAACAGAATATCTCATCAATGAAAACATGTCTTATTTATACGAGTATGTACAAACAGTTAACCTGTTTTGTTTATTAATTCTATATCAGTTCAACAAATATTATTTAAACAACTTATAATAATAATAATAATAATAATTTAAAAGTGCTTTGAATTTAATGGAAGATACCGTTTTTTCTATTTCTGTGCTTTTGTTTTTCCCCAATAAATAAATAAATAAATAAATAAATAAAATGATTATACGTGAAGTATTTTAAACTGACAATTACTGCGTTTACTCGTGTAATAGTGACACTTTTCCTCCCAATTTTTTATTGCGAAAGTCTAGGTGCGACTATTATGCCAGGAAATCTACAATATAATATTGTACACTGATGCTAAAAAACTGCTGGTATTATAATAAAATTAGTAACTTCTCAAATGTTTACAGATTAACTGCAGTATATTAAATAATCTTTTTGTCTGTCCTGTAGATAAACTATCCAGTCGAATGGGACGGAAAGGGTGGGTAGGTGCTCAACTAGATGTTAGAACAATCCTAAACATAAAGTTCCAACGCTGTACGTCTAACAGTTTTTGAGATATGCGAGTTTAATGAATTTCGGCCGATAGAGCGTAATGTATTTCGAATCTTTTGGGCGGTCCTGCGCATAAACTATCCATTCGATTGGGACCAAAAGGGGAAGTGCACAACTACGTGTTACAACAATCCTAAATATAAAATTTCAACATTCTACGACCAATAATTTTTGAGATATGTGAGTTACACACCTACGTTGGTACGTACAGACGGCATGAAAAAACTGGTTAAAATAGACTCGCCGTTGGTTAAAATGAGTTGCAGAAGCATTTATATCATCGTGCATGCTAGCGTACGATGAGATGTGTCCATAAAATTCTTAAAAGTAAATTTAGAGGTAGTCAAAATCGGTTTTTTCGTCGAAATTTGGCTCCCGAAATTTTTTGGGATCACATTACTTCTTTATACTCCGTACAAGGAAGTAAAAAGTTAATTAGTTTATTTATTGGTTGGTGTTTATTTATTTATTTTCTGAGGGGGGAGGGGTGTCCATATCGTATTGCCGTTGTGGGAAACACCCAAAATCTGCTACCAAAGGAGGGGTATAAATAATTATGCGTATAGCAACAGCCTGTTCCATGATAAAAGCCAAGTACCACATAAAATGGGCAAATTTTGTTACGGTCATGATCATGAATATTTATCACATTCCTCAAAATCAGCTCGAGATTGTGTACAAGAACTAGTTAATGTGATAAATACGTAATTATTTACCAAGTTTTCCAGGATTTATTACATATGCTGAAAATTATGTTAATTAAGAAAGTCGTATACACAGTTTTATTACTTTTTAAAGAAAAGTCGTACAGGTTTTATTCTATTTTGAACACAGTAATTTTAGTACTACAATGCTATTTCGTTCACTCCGGTATTTTCTGTCGGCATAATTTGTGGACACATTTTGTGGACCGATTTGCATCGACACGTTTTCGAACAAGGTAATGACGCGTTCGATTGAGCTCAAATTTGGTATACATACTATAGACCACCGTCGTATGACAGCTATTGATTTTTGTGTGTATAGCACTTATAGTTTTACAGGGATTCAAAAAATGTCTTATACATTACACTCGATGGAGAGAAATACTTAAAAGTGCTTTAACTCCTTCCATGCCAAGTGATCTAATTTTACGATAATTTTTTACCTCATGTTCCCTGATTTTCTTATAATTTTCCACACTTGTTGAATGACCAAAAGTAAATACAAATATAAAATATTAAAGGTTTATCTGTTGTCATTTACGAGTTATCACATCTTAAAGTTTAGAGTTGGAAAAATTTTGCATGTTTGGTGCAACTTGCCTCTGCATAAATCTTAATAATTCAGTCTAGAATTAAACTATTAGAAAAATAAAAGTATGACTGTTTTCAGAATATTATGGGCTTTAAAATTATATCTTGCATTTGTGTATTTTTCAATTTTAAACATTAAAAAATGAAAGTGTAAAATATAATTTAATATGAATAAAACATTCCCCCAAAATCACAGCGATTTCTCTCTATTTCTTTAAAATCTCTGCAAGATTTGCGCATGGGATTTCAAAAGCATCGTATTTTTTTAAGTATGTGTATTATGTGTATTTATTTTATTTCGAATCACACTGAAAAACATTCAATGCACTGCTGAGATGTACGAACTGGCATGTTCATTCAAACTAGGATATGTTGCAACATTTGATAGGCTATATATATTTTTTTTAAAACACACATTAAAAAAAAACTAATGCTTGTTTGTGTCTAACAGAACTATGTTGTCCTGTATCCAAAAAAAATTATATTTCTATGCTTTTGTTCTGTTTTCTCTTGTTTTTTTCTCTTATTTTATTTTATTTTTCTATATCTTATTTTTATCTTTACTTCTTTTTATCTACCCTCCTATTTCACTCTTTCTTTTATTCTCCGTTGTTTGTTGATTTTGCATTTTTCGAATCGGGAACTCGCTGTTCGCTTTCGTTTAGTTTATCTTTCAATTCCCACTATTCTGTGAGACTGTGGTGACAGCTGATGGAGGTGCGAAGATTGTTTTCGGCCGAAACGATCGTACTGATTAAGTTACGTTAAGTTAAAGTACTGACAAGTACCTTGTTATGTGTGTTACTTTAAGCCTTTGAGGCGCAACCCTTTCCCAATGCTGAAAAAAGGGCAGCCGTTGCCATCGCTCGACTTAACTACCAGCAAGATGTCAGACGATCGAAACGTTCATCGCGTGCCACAGATTTAGAGACCCTTTTTTGACGGCACAGTCAGCTGTGCCGTCAAATTCACCGGTTCCATTAGTTGAAGTCAAAAAAGGGTCTCTAGATCTGTGGCACGCGATGAACGTTTCGATCGTGCGCCATCTTGCTGGTAGTTAAGTCCAGCAATGGCAACGGCTGCCTTTTTTCAGCATTGGGCAATCTATCCAGCTGTTCTCACATTCTTCCATTTTTCAGCAGATGCCAGTGCTGTTAAAAATAATCGTGACCATTTTTTTACGGGAAATGGCGTGCTAAAAAGTAAAGGATTCTCGTGGAGCTGTGTCACCCGAAACTATTTTTATAGAAATCAAATTTATTTTTCGTGACTGGCAACAGTCAAAACGTCAGAGTTCGGTGTTCCCAGAGCGAGAACATTGCGAGTTAAAGGGTTAAGGTTTTATTTAGATCATCTTTTAACACCAGGTTTTGTCATTCTCTTAATAGTTAGCTATCGAGTTCGGTCGATGTCATTTCATTCTACAGAGCACCCCCAGATTTAACTCTTTGACGTACGGTGGTTGCGTCATAAACTACCTGATTGCAGCGCTTTCACAGCTAGTCGAAAAAAATATAAGCAAATGTTCCCAACGCTGAAAAAGTGCGGCCGTGCAGCCAGCTGTTTAAATCAACTTCTTTAGCTCCGTTGCGTGTCGGCAGATGTGCCATTCGATCGACCGTCGTGTCGTTGGTAGTTAAATGGATCTACGGAAATGGCTGCATTTTTTCAACGTTGGGCAGTTTTTTTTATATTGATGTGAAAATGCTTGTGCTTCAAAGGGTTATACAAGAAAAACTAATCAAACCATAAAGAGAGAATGACGCAGTAAAAATATATTCTCACCTTCCTCCTTCAATGCAACTGGGGAAATGTAAAAGTACTGGTTGCAGTAAATGGTAGAGGACCACTGATTTGAGATGGATTCCTCACAGACACAGCTACTTCTGTGAACCAAAGCACTAACAGAAAGAGAATAATTCCACTATTTCGCTAGAATGGTCGTTGCGAGACAGGATGAGGATGTAAAAAAGATGATCCAAACATTATTCAGCGATTGCTGGAGTCGAAACCTCTAACTACGCTGACTTTTTCTTCTCTGCTTAAGTATGCATGACATATTCATACATACTGATCTTTAGAAACGCGGATGGTTTTCCAAACGTTTTATCAGGCAGTTGATAAAAATACTACACACACATTGTTTGCTTTCCGGTAAGAACATATCAGTTAGGAGTATTTCCTCCATCTGTCTATATGAATAGAAATGTAAATGCTCTCGTCTGCTCGTAACCTCTAATCTCCGAATGTTGATCGCCGATTGGAAATTTCGACGCAACGTGGCTTTGTATATCCATGGTTTTTTTTTTATCGATGTGACGTTCGTCAGAAGTGTAAACATGCTTTTTTTCGAGTCACTACCACGACAAAGTCTGTGGAAGATGGATGCTGCCGATTCCTATTATCCTATCTTTCTTCAAACGGGCTAGAAAGGTGATGAATTTAAGCAATGGTTCTCATTCTTTATTAAGGTGCCGTCTCCTTATGGAGCGAAAGTATTTTCAACGCCCCCCTTAGTAAAAACCCCGTTATTTAGGGCATGGCATAGGGGGGGCGAGAAACTAGATTTTTAAGTGACAGACAAAATGTTAAATTAATTTTTTTTCAAACATATGTTAAGATTTTGGGTTTATCAGACGATCCTGGCTCTAACAATTTTGCACTTCCAGGCTTTTCCTCTTCTTAAAAGCCTCGAAGTACAAGATCGTAAAAATCCGGTTCCTACGGGAAAGCCACTGTATGTTGAACAAATCTTTACAACCCCGATTTGTTTCGTTTAACTTGACATGAAAATGTACACTAGATTCTAGTGTATATTTTTCTCGGAGGGGACGCGCGCTAGAGATGAGACGTGCTCAGCCCGAGACCGAAAGCCCGAGCCCGAACCGGGCTCGGGCTCCGTAATTCACGATAGCGTTCGGGCTCGGGCTCGTGAAAAATTTCTCCTTTATTGAACATACTTCTTGAAACATATTTTAAAAAGTGATTCATGGGGAAAATAAAAGTACAGTCAACTCCGGTTATAGTGAGCCTCTGGGAACCATCCAATTTCGTCCACTATCCGAAGTTCACTAAAACCCAAGTGTCTTCATGATGGATAGAGATACTGTGTGCGAATCGAGACTAATGGTTTGCGATCACTATATCCGATGGTTCACTATAACCGGAGTTGGCTGCACTTATAAAAAAAATATGGCACTGGCGCCTAGAAGGTGCGTTAAGCTCTTTGGATATTTCAGAACGGCGGCTTATATTCATTAGTGAGTCTTGAGATCCGATATTATTTGATAAACATATGGAAAATAAAGAATTAGAAAGTGCATTGAAAGTTTGCAACTACATTTGTCTTTAATTTGCACTGAGGGCAAAATTCATTGTATTCTATCGATGAAGTAATTGGATTTTTTTAATCTTATAACAAACTTTCTCTTACAATTTTAACTGAAATTTCGGGCTCGGGCTCCGACTTAAATAATATTGCTCGGGCTCATTAAAAGACCTCGGGCTCGGGCTTCAAAAAATGAGCCCGAACTCATCTCTAACGCGCGCCCCCTGCGCCCTACCCCTGAATCTGCCTTTGCAGCAGCCTATCTTCAAACTGCCTTCAACAACTCGCTAGTCAGGAGACCCAAAAGTACCAAGAGATGAATGATGGCCATTTTCAACATCTGCTATACTCAAGTGAGCGAACTATGTACGTAGTATTCCTTTAATTTGCTGTGTTCCTTCGCAACCCGGAACTCTGTTCTTCGAAGTTTAAGGCTGGAGCTCATGCTGCGGGTGAAGGCGGGAGCTCCAGTGTAAACGCCTGCGCTCATGCGAAGGCGTTGTCATAAGCTCCAATGGCGATTCAGTGTATTCTTCAGTCCATTTTTTTTCTGGGCTGAAGAGAAAAGTATCCCCATTGTGTGTAGGGCGGGGTTTTGTGGTTTCGCGGGTTAGCTTTTGTTGGGGGATCCCGACTGGTCCTTAAAATCCCATAAATATTTCGATTACAATAAGCTGCAAGTGCAAATCGGCCATTGAAAAACTCCCCTCGCCTCCTGGAGTGGTGTCCAGTGTACGCAAAATGAGCTTCAGCCTTAAATTAATTCATTCTTTAGTCCCTTCATCCCGGAATCTAAGGCTGGAGTTCATCGTGCGGGCAATGGTCGCAACTCCAAGGGGTGAGAGGAGATTTTTAATGGTCAATTTTAACTTGCAGGGTACTGTAATCGAAATATTTATGGCCTTTTAACCCTCTCGTCACCCTGAACCTCATATGAGTCTCCTACTTCAAATAGCAATATTTAGAGAGAAAACAATTAAATTTGGTATTTTTTTCTTCCATTTTTTCTTCAATAGTGATATCAATATCATTCATTCATGTAGAAAGTATAGGAGACTCTTAACTAGATGCATAAATCGTGCCTAGATTGCAGTACTAGTCAATTTAGATCATTTTTTAGTTTTCGCTTCATTGTTTCAGGAGAAAAATTAAGAAAATATTTACGCTGCTTTTTCACGTTTTTTTTTTTCCTTTTAAAGTATAGTTTTTTTCTTATTCCCCAACCTTTACCTAATATGTGCATCCTTTTAAATTAATTTTAGCATAACAAAATGCTTCGAAAATGCAGAAATGAATATTAGAAAAACATAATATTAATCGACATTAGAAAAAAAATATCTTTGCATGATTTATAAGAGTATTTCAGATGCATTAAATGCTAGACAGATTTTTTTTCCTCTGATTTTTCATAATTCGGTGACGAGAGAGTTAATGACAAGTTGGAGTCCACCGACAAAAGCTAACCTGTGAAACCACAAAACTACGTCCTCCGCACTATGGAGAGACGAGGCAGAAGATATCTGGGCGACGGGACTGAAGAATGCATTAATTTATATTTGTAGCTCCCGAGTTCGGACAGACCGTCAGATTTCAGACAGCTCTCGTGTGGGGGATGTTGCAATAAATCTCTGACCTCCGGTCAGACGAAGGCGGATTTCTCCATTTTGAGGTTTATCGTTTAGCCCAATTATTTCCTATTTGATTGTTCCCCAACCGAAATACGCTCCTTTCTTTCCAGAAATCAGTGATTTATTGCGTACCCTCTCTTTCTTTTACGGGCCTTAACACCTTCGGCCCTGGCGTCCTAATATTAGAACATGTCTTTGCATGACTCTATATTCTTCATTTTCAAAAATTCACGATGTGTGGTGAATAAATTTCAAAGAAGAGATTTTCCGAGATATTTTGTGAATAACAAACTTTTGTGATATTTTCTTTTGCGAATGCCTCGTTTTTCTTTTAAAATACATTTTCATTTCACTTGTTTTGACACGAACACATTATAATTGGTCTTCCAACTATGCAAAACTTTAAAAAAATGAACTCAAAATTATATCATAGGGTAGTGTATAATGGTAATATTTAATGCTTAAACTTCATGAGACGAAAATATCATGTTTGGTGATATTTTTCTTGATATTGGCGCAGAATTATACTCGCCAATTGACGGCTGTTTCCTTACAAGTGAAAGGGACAGAATCCAATTTATATAGAATTCTCCTTTCTTTTTTTTTTTTTTTTTCGTGTGTGCGTGTCTGTAATTAGTTTTTTTTAAATTTTGTATGAAATTTAAAAATATAAGTGAATAACATGTGTTAATTTTTGTTTATTTGTGCTGGCAGTCATTTAACATGTCAAAGTTGTAACTTTCTTTAAGAATTTAACTAATATCTAATATGTTCGTACACTGACTTACGCTTTCATTTTTAAATATTGATCACATGCAATTAATAGCAAAGTCACGTAAAAAAAAAAAAAAAAAAAACAGAATTTTATGTTATCGATTAAAATTTTCAAGAGATTAAATCGAAAAAACTAAAAAAAATTAAATTTTGATACAGACCCCGTGCGAAAAATTCCCAATTGTAAAATGTGTCCAATACGTTGTAAGTGGATAAGCTATTGAACATATTGTTGTGACTGAAGATGTCTGAAATGTGATGATCCAGGTTTCTGGCCTATCGCGCGGCTGCCGGTGTAACAGTCTGGAGTTTTGGGCGCTTTTTACCAGGTATTATGTAATTACGTGTTGAAATATCTTAAAAATGTTCTCAACCCAAGACATTTTCCCTTCGTCAGATAGACTTTCTGCTTTGTGTAAACAAAATAGCATATTTATAAATTGTAATAATAAAATATATACCAATATACCTATTACTTACTTTTTTTTTCATAGTGTGTATTCGAAGCTTCAAATTTGTATTAATAGTAAATAGCTACTAATGATTTATTTTCTCTAATATGTTTTAAGCAATTGTTCTGTTTGTTTGGCTTTAAAATATTTTTACAGGAAATTTGAATTGCAGTAGTATTTTTATTTCCATAAATGATTTTAAGCTGCTTTCAGACGTAAGAAAATTTATTACTTAAGCCAACAGTGCAACATTAAGTTAAACTACATTTTAAACATTTAAAGTGTTTTTCTAAAGTCTTAATACAATAAATATTATATACAGTTAAAAATCTAAATAGCTTTCAACAGCCTAAATAAGGTTTGATAAATGAATTAATTGTGTCAAAACGATATTCCTGACTAGTTTTCTTAAAAACTGCATTTTCTATCAAATATTATATTAAAACATATTTAAAAAATATTGAATGTCATACCCAATCCCAAATCATAGGCTTAATCGAAAAAAACACCGAGAAAATATCTTTCATTGAAATTAGTAAAATATTCCCAGTTCGAAAATTTCAGCAGTATGAAATCTATACTCATTTACAATATAAATTAATGTTTCTTTTTAATTTCTTTATTCTTCATCAAGTATCTTGGATTAAATTCTATCGCTTCAAAAGCATCTCAATCTACCGCACGGGGAAAAATTGAAAAGAAAAGAAAAGAAAAAAGGCAACGTCGCCGAGATCCGCTGTAGTGCGGCCATTGATCGGTAATCCTAAACCTGGTGAAAATATCAGACTCGCGCACTCTCAGTGACTGGTTTTTCAACCCTTGTCGCCACTCTCCTAGTACAGTCAACTCTCTTTATAACGAAACACGATATAACGAAGCGCACGTTATAACGAAGAAAGATTTCTTATTTAGTTGGTGCAATGCTAAAATATAGGAGATTTAAAACCTTATAGCGAAATCATTATAACGAATTTTACTTTATAGCGAAATAAAATTAGTTTGAAATTGGGTTTAGACAATCGTTATAACGAAATCGCTTTACGAGTTATGGTATTTATCTTAATAATTTTGGCAATATTTTAGCAGAGAAAATTATTTTTAGCTCGGAAAAAGAATTTTCCATTCCCACGGTATCGGCTAGTAGCAGAGAACAAAAAAAAAGGAATCTTTTTGTGGGCAGATACAAGTTTCAAGAAGAGTAGCAAGTAAATTCACAGAACTGAGGGGAAACGGGTCCCTAGAGGATCAGGAAACTTTGTTGACATTTTATATTCGAAGACGGAAAAAGAAGATTCTCCCAGTGAGGATGAGTCCGAAAATGAAAATAGTAGATGTGCTATTTCATCTGTTCAGGCTGTTGAATATATTGAAAAAGTCGGACATTACAAGCAAAGCAAAGGACTTTACAGTGAGGATATCGGCACGTATTTAAATGCCATAAATAAAATGATAACTAAAGATGCTTTAAAGAAAAGGAAACAAACAACCATAACTGATTATTTCACGGCTCATTAAGGTAATTATGTATGTTTGAATAAGTATCATTTGTAAAGTACAGCATGAGGTAGTAATAAGTTATGTAAGTTTTATATTTATTTTATAAAAATTGAAACAAACAAACAAAATTTGGTGTTCAATTGCTTAAGTTACAGATATGTTAATTATTACTAAATTTAACGACTTAATTGCACTAATATTTGTATCTAAATTTTTACTTCACATCTTAAGCGTCTAGCTCATTAATGTGCTTGTAACGTTATAACGAAATCTGTAATGGAACATCAAATATTTCCTTATAACGTTTTAACGAAATTTCTTTATTACGAAGTTTTTTCTGGGTCCCTTGAATTTCGTTATAAAGAGAGTTGACTGTAAATAGGCACGCTAGTCATCTCTATTGTACACAGTAGTGCAGAGTCAGAGAGGGAGGGGAGCCGGGGTAAAATCCCCAGAGCTTCAGCTTCTGACGGGACCCCGCTTTTGCTGTTTATATGATACTTAATTGTGTGTTCTCAATTTTGTTAAAAAAAAAAAAATGATGTCGAAATTCAGATTATGTCCGCGGATGTTTCAAATAATTTATTGAATGAACTTACAAAAAGCCAGCTAGGGCATAAACTACCAACTTGACAAAAACGTCGAGTGTTGGTGATTGAGTCTTCTTTTGCAAGAAAAGTAGACATTGACGGTGTTATTCAACGGTTTGCCATGACTAAAAGTAGAAAAGATTTATTTAACAAGATATCATTTTTTTTCCGAGACACATTTTAAAATAGTGGAAGAAAGGGTATAGACAGAGGAGAGACTATGGGCCCACTCAACCTCCGAAATTTTGAATTTTCCTTAACAAAGTGTTAAAGATCAAGACTTTCTATGAGAAATTTTGAAATTTCTACTTTTTTGGCTGCCTGCTAGCATGGAAGTATAAATAAAAATATTAATTTTTCCAATACTGAGGAAACATGCCATGCAAAAATGTTGACGTTTCAAATACAGGTTTCTCTATGGAGGTGACGAAACCTTCAAAACAAAATGTTGGTATTTTTTAGAGCATGGATCTTTATTAAAGTATAATACTCTTTTAAATTAATCATTTTAATTCTGTTAATTATTTTCCAATTACTATTAATTTAAAGTTTCTTTAAATGAGGAATAATTTCAAATAAGGAAGAAATGACTGATCTAATAAGACATCAAAAGGATTTCTGGATAGCAAAGGGACCCCAAAGTTTTTATCCCCGGGCCCCGACTTCGCTCTCTGCGCCTCTGATTGTACTCATCGGGTGCAATAGAGAAACGCTCCGACTCACCATAGAATTCGATCTCTATTCTAGTTCTATGGGATTCACCGTGGGCTCTACCACGATAGTATCGAAAAGCTCTAGGTAGCGAATAAATCGAACCTTCTCTTCTCATGACGTCACAATCCGAGAAATATCCGATGTGCCCTAGCACGATCCTGTCGTATTCATTATCGGAAATAACGCTGTTTTTACCGACACGTTGGATGAAGGCGGGAAATTGGCAGGGCCCGTTTATCGGCAGGGCAACCGGGGCATTTGCCCTGGGCCCACCAATTTCAAGGGCCCAAAAATGTTGTATTTTTCAACAAATTTATGTTTGATAAAAAATTTTCATTTGTTAAAAAATTTATATTCTTTAAAAAATTAACTTAAAAATCACTCGACATTATCCTGCAAATGTACATTTAAAAATTTCTGTTTATGCAAGCGTGCACTGTAATATCTGGTGACATTTAACATTAACCTTACCGTGAATGAAACTGGGTTGTTTGAACTCCCTATTAACTTCAGCTAGGCAATGATAACTCGTCTATACAAATATTGATACGCAGAAGTGACAGTATTTTGAAGCCCCCCTATAATGTTAGGCAAGTTTTGCATTTCCTTTCATAAATACATGCTATTTATGTATACAAAAATCCTTTAATATTTATTGCTATGTACAATAGACACCGGTTATAACGTACTCTCACGAGACCTAAAAAAGTAGTACGTTATAGCCGAAGTACGTTATAAAAAGTACCGCGGTAAGATTTAATATTACATTAAAAAAAAGTGGGCTCATAATTTCATTCTAAAATGTGTTTTAAACAGGTCTGATTTCTTAAAATTTAAATTAGACAGAGAAAATTCTTTATTACTTACAATTTTTATTGAGATAAATAATCTGTCATTTTCTTTTGTTTTAAATGGGCAGATGCTACTTTAAAAATACTGTTTTGGGTATCCATAATAGACCTTTGTTGAGTCTCAGCATCATCACTGCGGCATTCAAAAAATCGTGATAATGTTTTTGCAGCATTTAATGCGTCGGGTATGCGTGGTATAGTCTCCACTGTTTCTTCTTCACTATTATCAGAATCATAACAGATAGGGCTTTTCAGGAGGCATTTACATTGATGAATGACAAATAAAAAACATGGTCTTGTTCTTAGCCCTACCTAGCAGGCGAAAAAGATAAGATCGCTCCCTTCATTCATACACTATTCATCTCGCTAGAGAATCTGAAAACTGACAATGAGCGTTTTTGAAGGTACTGTAATTTCCGAGAACAAGGAAATAAAATCCTTAAGAAAAGCAAAATTTTATTTTTGTCTTTGGTATAAAAAGTACGTTATAGCCGTAAGTATGTACTTTTGTTAAGTACGTTTTATGCGAAGTTAAATATCATTATAAATATAGGACTTCAATCGGGACCTAGCTTCTAGGTACGTTATAACCGATAGTACGTTATATCCCAGGTCCGTTATAACCGGTGCGCACTGTATTTATATTGAGTGTTTAAACAAACAGTATATTTAAGTAGCTATATGTATCTAAAATAACTTAGATGCATAATACTGTTTTCGTGCAATTTCCCGTAAAATATTTATGGTCCGGTGCAAAGGCCCAAAAATTTTTGTTTGCCCTGGGCCCAATATTGTGATGATCGGGCCCTGGAACTTGCATCTCGGTCCGGAAAGAGTAGAAGATGGATGGGTTTTTATTGTGTGTGTCGTGGAGTGTTACGTACTCCCACAAAAGGACCCCATTCCCTGGCGCGGTGGGTCTGTCAAAAACCGGCTTCCACTCCTGAAGGATGTCTCCCGAGTCTTCGGAAATTCAGAAGACAATGCCTGTGTGTTTGTTTGTTTGCCAGGACAGGACAGCTCGCGTCACTGAATGTGTCGCTTAGAGCTACATATACGTCCTTCCCGGAATTTCCCGCCACAATTTGGAACCTCATCAGAAGGTGGAGGGGGGGCTTCTGAATATTGGCACCCCTCGGAAACTGCTAGCGACCGCCGAGAGGACTTTCGGAACCACGGATTTAACGTGCACGTACACCGCATGAACACTGCGGTCTTTAGTGGTACGCCGGTATCGAACCCGCAACCTTCCGGTTACGAGTCCAACGCCTTAACCACTGGGCTACCACGGCCCTCTGCCTGTGTGTTCTGATTGGTGGATCGGTCTCAGTGCCGAGATAGACTAGCATGTACATAAATACTCGCTTGTTTTATTCGGCACTCATCGTGCTAGCGCCATTGATGTGTATGGCTATATCAATGGCTAGCACCAAATGGAGAGTCGCGGCTATTTATCCGAAGTATTTGACTATCCGTCACTGATATTCCACGATACCATGGTGTTAGAGCCCCTGACCTGATTCTCCCGACCTTTGAAAAACATCCCAACAGGATTCTTCTGAGGGCGAAATCGTCCATTTTTAGTCCCACGCGCAAACAGCCCCCCACCCCAACCCCCGGGAAATAGCTCTGTTTCAAGGGCTGGCTGCCTGGTTGATTCGTTAGTATTTAAAAGTATCTGGCTCCCAGGGCCGAACTGGACCGCTGAAACCGCCCGGGTGATTCGACCAGACCGGCCCCCTAACATCATGCTGGCGCATGTAGGATATTAGTTTAGCTGGGGGGGGGGGATGCACAAATATAGCTGAATTCTGATATAATGAACTCTCTTATAACGTTAAGATATTATCTATAGGTTCAATCACACACCTAAAGTGCGAACCTCGCTTACAACGCACTCGCTTATAGCGTCCTAAGTTATCTGTTCCCTTCTATGACTTTAAAATCGAGTTCATTTGCATATGGCATTATTAGGGAAAAATGCATTAAATACCCAATATTTTTTATTAAAGTTTCTTTTAAAGACAACTTTAAAAATATTTTAATTCAATTATTCAAAGTCTCTGAAGACTTTGAAGAAAATTTCATTTTGATTTTTAACTTTGGAAGGAGGAGTGATCAGACCCTTTAGTGTTTAGCCTCCTCCATGGATGCGCCTATGCCTAACATAACTTGATAATGAGAATGAAATAAAATAATATCGAATTTTCAATATAATATTTTTTAATTATTTAATTGACCACCAAACAATAAAAACATACTAAAAACTAAACGAACAATACATACATACATACATAACATTTTAAATTCGTTCTATAAAGTTAATTCAGTTAATAAAAGAATGTGAAACATAATATACATATTTACAAAAATATATAGCAAATGAGCCAAAGGTGGCCGTAGTTAAACTTAAATATTAGGTGATCATAGTATTCTGGTTAGGTGAATGTGGCTTTTATTTTATTTATTTACTAGCTGAAGTACCCGTTCTTCGCACGGGAATGAATGGACTTTTTGATATTAATATTTGTTGTGATGACTATTTATTGTAATAAAGAGATATAGCAAAATAGATATCGCGTTACATTGTGTTCAATAATCATGCATACTGAATTTCAAGGCAATCGTTTTTACGGTGCAGAAGGCGATGCGGCGTAGCACAATCTAGTGGCGAGTTTTAGCAAAACGGATACGGTAAAAATATTCTTCGCATTCAGATATCGATGTATACGAATTTTCATGACGATCGGCTGAATAGTCTTGAAGTTCATGTGTTGACGCGACATCTAGTGTCAAGTTATAGGAAAATGGATCGTGCCAAACTCTTCCCCGTGTTCAAATATCTATGTATACCTATTTTCATAGCGATCATTCGCACAGTCAAGAAGTGATACACTGCAGGGCCATCTAGTGGTTAATTAAAGTAATGATTTGCTACAGCGCTGTCATGTGGCGAGTTACAGCAAAATGGATAACGCCAAAATATTCTCATTGTTCAAATAGCTATGTATACTGATTTTCATAGCCACCGTTTGAATGGTCAAAAATTTGGCCTGCTGCAGCGTCATCTAGTGGTGAGTTAAAATAATAATGCATTGCAGTGTCATCTAGTGGCGAGTAACATCAAAAGTAACGCAGTTAGAATATATTCTTCGTGCTCAAATGTGTAAGTATAAAAAATTTTATGCCGATCGGTCGAACGGTATAGAAGTTGATGCTTTGCAGCGCCATTTAGCGGCAAGTTACAGCAAAATGGATAGTGAAAAATATTCTCCGTGTTCTAATATTCGCGTGTACCAAATTTCATCGAAATTGGTTGGACGATATTCGCATAGCAAACGGCTAAACGGAATAGAATTCGACGTTCTGCTGCGCCACCTAGTGAAAAGTTAGAGGAAAACGGATAGCATAAAAACCTTCTCCATGATAAAAGACTTAGGTGAACCAAATTTCATGGTGATCGGTGAAACGGTGCTGGAGTTTTTCAACCTCCTACACACATACCAACATTCATTTTTATCTATAACCAGTCTTATTATACGTATATACCAGTCTCAAGTAAAATCCAGTTTCAAATCTAAGCCTCGCCAAAGTGCCAGCATACGCCATTTTGCAAGAGTTTTTTCAGGGAATCATTCGAAGCATTGCCTTAGCAGCAATCAAAATGGGAAATGGTTCGACCGCCAGGCATTTATTTGAAAAGTGGAATCCCTTAATACAGCCGCATTTTTTAAATTATCAACTATAACATGTTTTATTCATCGTTACCTCGATGTACTAAATGCGAAGATTTCAATTTTCTGAAATTTGGCGGATTTCCCCCAAGTTAAATCAATGTACTCAATTGGCGAGAATTCTGAAGCTACATCGCTTGAAATGCCCTAATAACTGCATTATTTCTGCACGGATAGTTAAAATTTAATGCTGTATTCTAAGAAAACCTATACACTTGTTTTCAAAAATGCTATTCCCTTAAGCTCTCAGTAAATTGCGCCAAAAAGCCTAAAACTGTGCAAACCGCTAGAACTCACTCTCTAAAAATCGGCCTAGCAGCCATTTGTTTTTTTCGCCAAACTAAAAAAAATTACATATTAGTCTCGGATATCTTCGATCCTCATTGTTTTGCGTATAAAACATTTCATTCCTGCTCTCATTTCTTATGCGCACACGATATTATAATTAAAAAAATAACCTAAAAAAATAAACTAAAAAAATCATTATTATTCTTTTATTTTTACTTTAAGAATTTAAAACATTTTATTCGGCAAAATCGCCACACATGGCAACCAAGATGCTTATTTCACACACTTTTTTCACTACAGGGGTTAATATTACGTAAAGCTTTCTGCGTGGAGAACATAAAAAATCTCTTAAATTCCGGGAACGGAAATAAAGTGGAGTTTCAAAGTTTTAAAGTGGACTATCATTTATTCTATATTATTTTACATATCTGTGTAAAATTTCAGGCTGACAGGTCCATTTTTGTGGAATTGTATACTACCCAAATCAACAAATTGACAAACAGAATTTCATTTTTATTTATAAGATAACCTACGCTTGTTTTTAAAAATACCCTCTCATTAAATTGCGCCAAGCGCTAGAATCATAGAAAATCTGACACACTTTCAGATTTTTAAATACGCACTAAAGTGCTATATATAAAAAGAGTTATAATCCATGGGTCTTCCCTATTTTCGTTCCTTCTTTCATTAAGTTGGAAAGTGTATCATTATTCATGAGTGTGATTAAACAAAATTAAAATTGATATTTCTAACATCCTTTTTTCTGGATGTAATACATTAGATGCAGAAAAGCTGCTCAGAAAAATGCACAATTCCAACTGAATGAAAATTTCAAAAACTTATACGCAGGTGTATTCATAACCCAAATAGCAGACGATTAAATTACGATAAATAGCGCCAAGCGTTAGAATCCTCCTCAAAATCGCGAGAATGCTGAAGATAGATCGCTTGAAATCCCTTAATAACTGCATTATTTTCGCACGGATCATTAAAATTTAACGCTGTATTCTAATAAAACCTTTGCACTTGTTTTCAAAAATCCGTTTCCTTAAGCTCTCAGTAAATTGCGCCTAGCCGGAAACTGTGCAAACCGCTAGAACTCACTTTCTCGGCATTTGAGCCATTTTATTTTTTCGCCAAACTAAAAAATTTTAACATATTAGCCTCGGAAATCTTCAATTCTTATTGTTTTGCGTATAAAACATTTCATTCCTGCTCCGATTTCCCATGCACACGATATTATAATTAAAAAAAATATAACCTTACGAATATAAACTAACAAAAAAAAATCATTATTATTCTTTTATTTTTACTTTGAGAATTTAAAACATCTTATTCGCAAAATCGCCACACATGGCAACCACGATCCTTATTTCACACTTTTTTCACTACAGGGGTTACAATTACGGAAAGCTTTTTGCGTGCAGAACATAAAAAATCTCTTAAATTCCGGGAACGGGTGGACTTTCAAAGTTTTAAAGTGGACTATGATTTATTCTATATTATTTTACATATCTGTGCAAAATTTCAGGCTGATAGGTCCATTTTTGTGGATTTGTATACAACTCAAATCAACAAACAAACAAACAAACAAACAAACAAACAAACAGAATTTCATTTTTATTTATAAGATTTATTTATTTGTAAACATAGTTGGGCAACTTTCCTGCATAAAGATACTTTTGCTACGACAGTGGCAAAAAATGATAAAAATCAGGAAAGTGGGAAAAAATGGCAAAAATTAAATTACTCAAATTTAGCACGCAATTATTAAATATAACATATTGTAAAGGTGCATGTTTCGGTACATTACTTGGTGAACTAAGAATTATTACGTTTGTTTATCTGAGTTTAATTAAAATGTTTTAGCAAATTAAATACAATTAAATTATTTTAGCATGCTTTAAATTCTCTTTACATTTTTATCATTAGATACTTAGAAGTAGTTATATTCAGAAACTAAATTTTGATTACTGTTCAGAGTTATTGTCATTATTTTAATAGTCTGTCAAATATTTTTAATTAATAAACTGATAGGCACATAGATAATTTCGTTTAATGAGAAAAATACATAAACATACAGATCTTAAATATTTTACTTACCAGCTATCTCTGTTGGGAAAATTTGAAGTTAAATATTGATTAGAAGATTATGAAGGTAAAGTAAAACTTTAGTTTGGGTAAAGAAGTCGCGTAATAACTTCATTTAATTTAATTGTCTACTATTTAACCTACTTCGAATCCAAGTCACGAACTCAGAATTAAAAGTAAACCATAATTGCTAATGAAAAAAGTAAACAATAATGAAAAAGCATTTAGAAATGGCTAATGAACACTATGAAGAAATGGATCCAAACATTATGAATCGTATTCAGGATTTCAATTTTCAAAGACTATAGTAAAAGACCTTATAAAACAGTATCAATTTCCTTGGACACTATACTAAACCATTCAGCTATCATAGCAGATGCGTGCCATGTAATGGTGTGTATTTCTATCTAAAAATTTAAAACCTCATTATTCTCAAAAGTAGAAATTTGAACAAGCCATTCTGCCATGTCACCTTGTCAGGGGTGTAGCCACGGGGGGGGAGGGGTTATGGGGGTCATAACCCCCCCCCATGAGGAATTTTTTGCCATACAAAATGTATATTCTTCACTACATTATCACACCCACGTATACATATATATGAGTTGTAGTAGTCGTAACCCCCCCCCCCATGAAAAATTTCTGGCTACGCCCCTGCACCTTGTAGTATATTTACTACACCCGAAGTATAGATGTGAATATTTAAATTATAAGAATGAAGGGAAGCATGGTTAAGAGAAACTAATTCTGACTTTATAACATGCGGTATTAACTCTGAATTAAAAGAATACAAAATCATTCAGCTATCATAGCAGGTGTGTGACATGTAATGGCGTGAATTTCTATCTAAAATTTTGAAGCTTCATTATTCTCTAAAGTAGAGATTTGAACAAGCCATTCTGCCGTGTCATCTTGTAGTATATTTATCAGGTTGTAACGAAAGTTTTCCGCCATATCTGCCTGAAAAACTAACTTCTAACTCCTTAGATAACTGTATTTGAACTTTTGGTATCAAACCTGCACAGTGTCACATTATACAACAATAGTACTTAAAGCTGTACTCATAATTTGTTGATATTCTAGAGCTGAAATTTTGCAACGCAACTGGAAGTTAATGATGGTTCTAATCCTCTGGAGCTATAGTTCCATTTGGAGACACCTTGTACTTAATGATAACTATATTTTTCAGAGATTTCACAACACAGTGTTATAAATTAAGCCTCTTTCTTTCAAATGTCAAAAATAGTTAATATGAGCAAATACTCCAATGCGAACTGTGTTCTGACGATGTTTACGGTGGCGGGAAACTTTCGTTACAACCTAATACTACACTCAAAGTACAGTGGTGAATATTTAAATTATAAGTATGAAGGGAAGCGTGGTTAAGAGAAACTAATTCTGACTTTATAGCATGAGGTATTAATTCTGAATTAAAAGTAGAAGACCCAATTCCCATATCTATTTTACAGAAAAAATAGTCATAACTGTCAAGGCTGATAAATGATGAAAAGTGTGTCGAAAGTTTGTGAAATTTCTAATGATTTTTGCTCATTATCTGTACACATCCAGATTACTTGTACACCTCCTCTTCGTCTCAACCTTATCTTTTGTACAATTGTACAATCAAAAATACGAAATAGACTTTCAACAAATACACTTTTAAAACTGGTTTATTGCTATGATAAGGTACCAGAAATTAGATTATGCAGAAATTGCAGAATTGAGTGGAATTTTAAATTTTAGCCAAATGAAAAATTTTAGCATTTCCGTTTATTTCAAATTTGATGAGCTTATTTTAACTTTATCAGGTCTTACGATATGTATCTATGTATAATCCATTTTTAAATGAATTGGTTAAGATTCTTTATGATTTAGAATAATCATTAATGGCTAAAGAAAATTAGTTAAAAATTAAAAGAAAGATTGATCAGTTAGTCCTCGCGCCCACTCACTTAGGGGAGGCTGTTGGCGTTTTAGTTAAGGAACTTGTCTTAGATACTCAGATTACAGGCCTAGAGTTATACGGGAACATGGATGGGGCACGAGCCCCTCCAATAATTTACTCAATTATTGGCAAAATTGAAATCACTTAACTAATCTTCTGTTTTAGCATATAGGACAGCCAATGCAAAATTCGTGTTTTGTTTTTATTTATACTTTCTTTCCACAGACTCTGTGGGAAAAAGAAGAAATATTGGACTCAGCTAATTTTAAAATAACGCTTTGAAGTATTTTTAACACCTGCAGCAAATTCTGTTTCTTCTTTTTTCAACGGGCCATAAGTAATCTAGATTTATTTTTGTGGTATTACGGCCATTTATCTACACTAGTGGTATAGACCGATGAGGGGGTGCCCTCCTTGGCAGTCTTTCTAAGTGGTCTTAACCCAAATTTACTCTAAGTTTCGAATAAAACCACGGAAAACTCCGAACGGTTATGTTGGCGGACGTGTCTTGGGCATGAATCAGGCACCTTCCATTTCCTAATTGAAGGCGCTATGTGCTCGGCCACGGGTGGGGCTGTCTAGAAATGGTTATTAAAAATCTCTCTACGTTTTTACGTAAAAGAAAGCTTTGAACATTCTTTTGCTTTGTTTTACTAACATCACTAATAATACATTACGTTTCAGCTAAATTAAAATACTGCATATAACGTCAAACACACACACGGAAAAAAAATTGTAAATTTAGAGTTATCGTCTATTTATTTCATTTTTTCATTTTTTTTTTTTTTTTAACACATTTTCTTACTCTGACAGGTGCTTTTAAGATAGTTTTGAGTCATTATGGGTCTGGTATGACCTAAGTGTATATAAAGGTGCATAGACAGTAATGTTTACAATTTTTAGATACGTCAGTCTTTTTCAGTTCTCTATTCTAAGGAAGTGGGGATCGTCGCGTCGGCCCGAGCTTCCGTTTCGCGCCGGTGCTAGTTTTTTCGCTTTTCTATTGTACCCTGCTTGTCCCAATGTGAGTTTTTAAAATGTTTTATAAGGCTCATTGAAATTTTAATCTTTATCTAGTTTAGATACCGGAGCCATTGTTCAGCATACAACATACATGGTCCCCCACCTTTCAAATGCTGTGTTGCGAAATTGCGGGTTTAGGCCCTCTGGTTCTATAGAGCACCGGCCCATTCGACCACCGGCCCATCGGGCGATCGCCCGACCGCCCGATGCCCCAGTCCGGCCCTGCTGGCTCCGCCTTTCTGCTGCGAAGGAAATTGACGGTAGTTCGATAAATCCTTGGCATATCCCCTTTTATCCGTTAATTTTTCTTCTCCTTCAGAAAGGAAGAATAATCTTGATTTTACTATAATTAGAATTAGTGTATATTTTAGAGTAGCATTCAGTAGCAGTTTTACATTTTGTGTAGACTGAATTAGTCAGCGAGCATACGTTTTTAAATAAAACTATTTTATGCATTATGTTTATTTTGTACACTGGAATGTCTTATAATTCGTCCACACACACACCTGCTTTTTTCTCCACAACCTCGAATGCAGGGGTTCTTAACCTTTCTTTTTCCGCGACCCAAAATCAACCACATTATTTGCTTCGCGACCCTTGGGCCTATATTACAATTATTATAAGGGCTTCTTAATATTCCTTATGAACAAAATGTCTCATTATCGAAATTAGACGAACAAGAAGCATCATATGTATTCGTAAGAGAGTAGAGAGGAATTATAAAAGAAAAAATCCTGCGTAATAATACACTAATCAACTCGAATCAAATTAAATTAAATTAAACTAAATCAATATAAAAATTTAAATACTTTTTTTTAGTGCGATCCTTGGCCTTGCACTACTTCTGCCAGCTTTTCAAACCGAGGAAGTGTCTTTGAAAGGCAGCATCTCATGGTCATATTCTGGTTGTAATCGGTTTCTATTTTTTGTTTTCATGACAGAGAGTATAAAAAAGCCGGTTTCACGTAGGTAAGCAGTGAGAAACGGAAGTAATGCTTTCATAGCTTCAGTGAAGAGAATGGGTTTTTTTCTTTTTTTAGACTTATCCAAAATGAGCTCAGTATTCGGTTTTTAAAGCTTTGACGTAAAGATTCATCATTTTGAATATCATTAAGCTCTTCTTGGAGCCCTACAATGTCTGGAAAACATTCCCGTAATTCTTCAACATTTATGTCAAATGGATTGCGCACCCAACTAAAGTTGAGCATGTCTTCTGGAATGTAGCGATCGAACTCAATAATTATGCTCCATATGCTCAGTTGTTGCATTTTTGCTGTCGCCAAATTCAGCATTTTCATCTTCTAAAAACAGGTTTAAAGTTGGGAATGAAGCTTTTTTATTTTCTTATTAGGGGCCAAGGCCCCCAGACTCGCTACGCTCGCTTTTCGTATGGAGGCATTCGGCCCCTAATAAGGCTTATTCGTAAAAAAGACATAATTCAAACAGACAAAACCCGAAGATTGGATCAGATAGAATGTTACTGAGCTACACATTGCTTGGTTCTTGCAGGTTCATTGGTACATAAAAATTTAAACTTCACACTACAGTAGATCCCCTCCCCCTTATAACACGGAAGATATTTTGTTATAGGAATCTATGTTGTACAGGTCCTGAGCTATACTCCACCTGGAGTGCGGACTCCGCTTATAATGGCTGAAAAATTATTTGCACTCCTCAGAAACACAATGATATTTAATGTTGCCATTCAAAAGTTATATTAATTAGGAGCTAAAGCATAATAAAATCAGAACATCTGTTACAGCTGTATTTTTAATAATGTAAAACCTATTGGACACCTTGCGAATTGGCCATCCATGGCGTTTTTGCATTATTTGGCGACTTGCGTACATGTAAAGTTAATAAAAGTTACGGAACAGATAGAATAGCCTGCCACGAATGGCGACTTCTCATTATTTGGCGATATGCTCGCATACATCGATCATTTACACATGCTCACAACCTATATTTACTGTTCATTTAAGGTTACCGGAAAACCGTTATCCATATTTTCATTTACATAATCGTTTGCAGATTGGCGTACTTAAAACCACGAATTATACCATCTCGTCGCGCTAGCAAATATCCAAAGTGTACTATAACTGCTATAGTGGCATAGTTAACGCCGCCAAATATTTCTACTGGTAGCAAATAATCCAGCTGGACGAGAACCGGCTTTAAAATAATCTGCATTTTAATTATTTATCATTTTCAAGATATTAGTTATTCTGTTTTGGAAAAACGAAGAATCGCTCATTCTAAACTCCTGTTGTCTAAGCGAACTTACTATTTGAAAATTGTCAACTTTGTGTAACACATTTTGGGTTACTTATTTCATATAGTTTTTATTTTGGCGTAAAATGGGCGTAATTCTAACTCATGTTTGTAAATTTCACGCGATTCTAGATACTTGGAAACGCTTTGTTGCAAAGGAATGAATGATTTTATGCCAAAGCTGGCAACCATTCGGTTTATTTTTTCAGTTTTTTATTAATATCTTCTAAAATAATTCGAATTTCGAAATTTAAATCAGCTTAAAATGTTCCTCGGAATTTTTTGAATCTGTGGGCACCTTAGTCGAAACTCAAATCACCTTAGTCAAACCTTACGGTTTAGGAGGAGATAGGTCAACAAGCTTTGACAGCGACAGCGGCCTTTACTTTTTATTAGAATAGAGAGATACCCAAATTAAATTTCATGCTGTTCTGGAAACACGCGGAATCTTTTCGCAATCGAAAGATTTCGTTTTGTGTACACAGCTATTCTCATGTCCATGCAAACGATTTATTTGTGAAAAAAAAAAATGATAATAAACTGTGTAATCTGGAAAGGCTTTTTTAAACGAATTTGAATCCCAATTGTATGACGTCATATTCACTTGAAAAGGGTAATTTTGTCACGCAAATAATTTACTTTTTTGACTCTCGGAAATAAAATGGTGCTGAAAATAGCGAAAAATCGTTTAGAAAGGAGAGAACGGGTGGATTTTCAGATTTTTAAAGAAGCGCAGATTGTTTTCTATATTTTTATACATGATCATGAAAATTTTCAAGCAGATCGTGCAAACGGTGAAGAAGTTATTAGGCTTTTCGCGTTAACTTTGTAAATTTCACGCGATTCTAGATACTTGGAAACGCTTTGTTGCAAAGGAATGAATGATTTTATGCCAAATCTGGCAACCATTCGGTTTATTTTTTCAGTTTTTTATTAATATCTTCTAAAATAATTCGATTTTCGAAATTTAAATCAGCTTAGCAGGTTCCTCGGAATTTTTCGAATCTGTGGGCACCTTAGTCGAAACTCAAATCCCTACGGTTTAGGAGGAGATAGGTCCACAAGCTTTGACAGCGCCAGCGGCCTTTACTTTTTTTTAGAATAGAGAGATTCCACAGTTTCAACTTCTCTTTGAAAGCTATTAACTTCTCTACTAACCCAATTACCGTTTGATTACGGCCTTGCATTGACGCATTTAATTTATTAAGTTCTGCAAATATATCTGAAAGGTGGGCTAATTTCAGCATCCAATTTTTGTCAGAAAACTGGGAAGTACGATTTTTCTCTGACAAGAATATTTGGATTTCCTTGCGTAGAGCAATAGCCCTTTGAAGTACATTTCCTCGAGACAACCATCTGACTTCAAAGACAACTCTAAGTATACGTGGTGTTCCAAAAACGCTGATAAAAAATTCCTTAAATATCCATCATAGACAGATAAAATAAATTACAAAGTTACGTTCAGAAACATACAGTTTTTTACGGTGCCGATTAAAATCAACAGGAGACTCAATCGAAGTACAAAATTGAAATTTTTATACGGTCCTTTTTCCTTTTGGCAGATAGCTGTAACACCTTGGGGGCTGCATTTGACGACTACGTTGCGTCACGAACTTTCTTTGTCTAATGAATGGGTGACGACTACGTTGCGTCATGCACTCGCTTTGTCTAAGCAACGGATGACGAGTATGTTCCGTCATACGAACTAGGAGATCAATTCTCCCCGGGTTGTTTCCGAAACGTCCATTGTTAGCTGTCGACTGGCCAGAACAAGTTGCTTGGTTATCGATTGCTCTAACAACTTCGGAGGTCATCGGGAGATCATTTAGCCTATCAAAAGAACCCCTTGACGCTCCTCCATAAAACTTCACCTCAAGTGATTACAAGGTGGGGCAGAGTTAAGCACCGACGATTTCAAAACAACCTAGGGAGAATAGAGCTCCTGGGTATGATATCCAGGTATGGACATGACATCTGGACGCTCTAAACGCAAGAATTTTATCACATAAATCCATACCCAAGAGGTTCAAAAAATCACAATAAATTATTCCTGTTTGTTTGCTCACACCAGATCGCGAAATAGTTTTCCAATTTTCCTCGGTTCGTAGTCCACATGTAGTCCATTTCCTCGGTCCGTAGTCCTTTTTCTAACCTTTTACGTTTAAGGGGATGGTGGACGTTAAAAAGTTTTTTATTTATTTAATAAGATAGGATTATGAAATTTTGTATTTTAATATATTAAACTAACAGCATTATAAACAACTGAAAAAAAATTAAATAAATTTTAAAAATATTAGTAATTAATTAAAAAATCATTAATTTTTGAGTTTCGAAAAAATGCTCCATGCGTTTTAATTTTAACTTTTTTTGTGTGATTTTGTTTTATAATAGCATAAAAATATATTTAAAAAAAATCTCTGTATCGGTTTTTTGATTCGACCGAGTAGTTAATTTTTTAGAAATATTTTCATGGATATATACCAAACTTTTCCGAAATTTTTCAGTTTTCGTAAATAAAAGTGAAATTTCATAATCGAAATTTTGACCATATTTAAAAAAGGTATACAGATTTATTGTAATATATGAGAAGAATGTTTGTAGTCAATTTTGTACAATTCCGACCAAAATTAAGTCGCATGGAGCATTTTGAAGGCAAGAAAATCACAAAAAACTTGATTTGGAGAAAATACAGTTTAAAGTGTAATTTTCCATTTACCTTTAATGCCGTCTCTTCTGAATAATTTTATGATTTTACCTTAACAAAACATATTTTAAAAATAATTTCATTCGAATATTAGCTTATTTTGTAAAACGTTCAATAAAAATTGTGACGTGTTTATTTACGCGTTTGTTTGCATTTTTGTGGACATTTAACTGTCCCTTTTAATTTTTTCAAACCCTAATATCTTTTTTAAAAATTGCCGTGTACATACGCGGTTTTTTTCCATGGTTCAGCTTTAACTGTAGAATATTAGTATGTAAAAAAGAAAAAACACATTTTTGGGGGCCAATTTTGATGATTTGGGTGTCCACCATCCCCTTAAAAGGTTGGAAAAATGGTTTTGGGGGTTATTAAATTTATTGTATTGTGTTGTGGGATTACGCCAGTTTTCTACACGTGGGATCTAAGCCGATGGGTTGCATGCCCCCCTTGGGGGCCTTAACCAGTATTTACGCTAAAAAAATTATTGTTAAGAATCGCAGATACTGCATGAATTAGCGCGGGAACTGAACGTAATAAAATTAATTTCTTAATGTGCAAACAGTCGGCTTATTAAAATAAAATAAAAAAAATTTCAAGTCATCCTTTCTGTTGAAATTACCATGGTCTGTACAAACGTAGGATTATTTATCGTTGTACCTCCCCCCCCCTTACTTTTTCTTTAAAACAACCCCTGCAATCTACCTGTTGCAGAGGGTGACTCCATCGGGGGTTTTAGTGTTAGAATCGCTAAGCTTGGCAGATTTCAGTTTATTTTTTCGCAGAACTCTAAATTTAGGTATATGTTTTAAATTATAAAATTACATAAAAAAAAGGAATAGAATTTCATAGTATCGATTAAAATCTTCAGAAGATTAAATGTAAATCGACGTAAACATCAAATGTATCTATCACTAAAGTTTATACGGCTAAATGTTTATACATTGCGTGAATGTCTCAATAAAGACAGGTGTTGAGCAAGCTTCTTATATTTGAAGTACAGTGAAACTTCTATGAGAGACCACCTCTATTAAGCGACCCCTACTCCAACAACCCATTTTTTAAAGCACCGATTTTTTACACTATCTTCTTAAAGTTAAGGCCCTTTAGAGGAGACCACACACCCTCTGTAAGCGACCGTTCCCAGTCCTCTGTCCGAAAATATCCTTGCATTTTTTCCTGAAATAAACTAAACAAATACCATGTTCCAAAAGAGTCGATCTACTACAAATCAAACTCAGGTGCAAGTACGTGTGCACAGTACGTAAAAAATTTGTAAGTTAGAGAACATATCCAAGGAATGAGTGATTTTAATGTTGGAGCAGCGCATCGATGTGATAAAGTCACACGAAAAAGGAACTTCGGAGAGGACATTAGTGGTTACTTTTAGTTGTGGGGAACGCAAAAAAGCAAATTTTAAAGGAAATATGTTTCATGGCGTCCCCCACATCTCGCCGACTCTCTCATCTATAAGATTTCCACCCCTCCTGTTTTCCTTGTTCAAACGTCCCTCTTTCGTTTCTAAGGGATTTGTTCCGATGGTTTTCCCCACACTCTTTACCCCTCCCTCAC